>CANSGD010001524.1:0-280042 GCA_947645195.1 Patellifolia procumbens | reverse complement strand
GTGTTAAACGGAATGAGTATTCCAGATGTAAAATGGATTATCAACTACTTTGTTTGAAAGCCAAAAAGGCATGTAGAGAGATTGAATCCAAAATAAAAGATGTGTGAAATTTAATTGTGATTAATGACGAAATTCATTTGTTTCCACAAATAGAGAAAGAAGCTATGTGTTTAATACCCGCTTGTTTTAACAAACTTTTGCGATTTCTATAATCACATCAAAAGTTAAATGAAATAAATGTGGACCTTGTAAGTTATTTGTTATTGAATTCATTATAGAATATATTATAATCAATAGTAAGTGGGATATTGGAGATAACCTATTGAGGGGTTGAAGCATCCATTTGAAGAATGCATTGGATGAGAAGCTATGTGCCATGTGATTGATGTGCTAGATAGATATTGGAGCTACTTGCCAAGTTCGGAGTAAATAGGAAAGTTACTAATCGAGAATTCTCAGAAGCTTTATCATTATAGGAGTTTGTTATAATACTATGTTTATGCATATACAAAGGGTGTTAAAGGAACGGCTTATTGATGTCATTATGAAATGGTATAATTAATATAGATTAAGCTATTTTTAAAGATTTTA
Organism: Patellifolia procumbens; assembly: GCA_947645195.1. NCBI lineage: Eukaryota > Viridiplantae > Streptophyta > Magnoliopsida > Caryophyllales > Amaranthaceae > Patellifolia > Patellifolia procumbens. Next base: position 279,451 of record CANSGD010001524.1, on the reverse strand, counting down.
GGATCAAAGTTGTTGCAAAGTTATGGTTTTCAACTTTAACAATTTGTGTTATTGCATTATGATGTTATTAAGGATCGAGATATTCTCTGAGATATTTGAACCCCAAGTGAATATTAGTTAGTGAATGAATCTCTATCGTTATGTTGTTCACACCTAACATGAGAAACCATTTATATAAGTGACATTAAGTTTAGTAACACCTCGCTAGGGTTAAGCTACAGTTATATGGTCATTTAATCAATATGTTGTTCGCATCCAAGGAATTGATAAATGTATGCCGGAAGAATTGTTCAAAGCGAGAACCAGAACTAGAGAATAGAATAAATCAGAGGAAACTAATCTGAAACTTTGAACCTGTTAGAGAGAAATGATAAAGGGAAAAGATGGGGAGACTAAACTCTATAAGAGGTTAGTGGTCTATAAGTTTAGAACTTATGATGGGGAAGCCGAACCTTGGTATTGAGGATTGGATTGATTACACAGAGAAAGTATTAGAAGTAATTGATTGCCCAAACATTTTTTTGTTAAATTGGCATCATTCTATTTGTAGGATGCTGGTTCATAGGAAGACAAAAGGTCATGAAAATAGTACTACATCCTCAAGAGAAAAGAAAAGATAATTACATGAGGAGACGACTGGATGGACAAGGGATACATTCTTTGTAGTTGCTACGAGCAAGATTTTATCCACTAGACTTCGTAAGAGGAAATAAATAGTTTTTTGTATTTTATACAACAATCGATGTCGGCAATGGAATATACTGGAAGTTTACAGAATGATCAAGGTTTTTCGCAAAATTAGTTAGTAGTGAACAAAGTAAGATGACTCGGTTCTTCAAGGATTAAACCTTGAACACCAAACTTAAATAAAATATATTGTGCTACCAAGAGTTATTTGATGAAACTTTAGAGAAAGAAGAATATGCCAAATAGAAGAGAAGAAGTTATAAGGGAACATAGATATGATCGATTGGAAAGATGACACAAAGATGATGGAACATTGTGAGAAGATGCATCTTCGTGAACAATTACATGTTTAGGAACAGCAATATGTCTGAAGTGTAACAAGCCTGGACACCACGCAGCAAATTGTTAAGCAAAGTACGCAACATAGTACATATATGCCACTAATCATATTATATTCAAAGAGGATCATGGGTTAGAAGGGAAACAGAGAAGAGATGACGTTAATGTTGTTACTGCCAATAGGTCCCCAATAAAAGCCTAAGCTTCAAAGAATACTCAAAGTAGAGAGGATGAAGCAATTCAAGGAAGAAGACCCATAAAAGGGGAAAGCAGGTAATAAAAAGATACTTTTGTTGTATTGCATTTTATTCCATGCATGTGATTAGTGATGTATATTAGTCCGTGGATGATTTTAACCCATGTATGTGTCAATAGTGGCTATGCTTTAAACAATAAAAGGAATATTAGTAATACCATAAGTTTAATTTCATATCTAAGGACAAGTTAGAATGTTCAGAATAAAGTGTTGGGTTGTAAGGGAGTTTTAAGGAGAAAAGAACTTTAGATTGAATGAAAAGGCTTTAAGATCGAGTCGATGGGCTAAGCTTATCAGGTATCAAGTTTCGAGGACGAAACTTTTTTTAACGGGAAAGTATGTTTAATTAAGCCCTAAATAAGGCTTAATAGATCATTTGTGCCCAAGTCTTATTTTATTAAACTATAACTTTAAAGCTAGCATGCAAGTTGTTAGATAAATTGGATTACCCTAAGATTTATTGCTAATTAGAGTTCTGAATCTTTCAATGTCTACATATGGATTAAGAGAGGCAAAAAAAAAAAAAGGCAAATAAAGAAATTATAGAAAAGGAGTTAGAGCGCGGACAAAATTGGGATGAAGTAAAAAGAAAAGGAAAGAAGGGAAGAAAAAGAAAAGCAAAAGAAAAAAGAAGTAAATGAAGTCAGGATGAAAACGCAGAAGAAAAGAAAGGAAAGAAAGAAAGAAAAAGAAGGAAAAGAAATCAGAGAGGAAAGACTAGAAGAAAGGAGGAAGATAAGGAAGGCCCATTGGTTCCCGTCCCAGCGCATCAAATTGACGGAGCTCGACAGCTCTGGCCAATCAACGTGAGGCGCGCACGAGGTGAGAGGAAGGGACCAAGGAGGTTCGTGTGTGGGTCTTAAGGGCCATTTTCGGCGAGCTTCCATTCACTTTTTCGGTAGTTTTCTGGTAATCTTAGTTGGAGATTGGGTGATTCAATGTAAGTATCAAAAACTCCAAATTAATTTCTGATTTGGGTGACTAATTTAACAACCTAATTTAGACTCATTTTCATGAATCTAAGGAATTAGGGGAAATTGATGAAGGTAAAGCAATTGGGAAGGCTTAAGAGCTAATATTGAAGCCAAATAAGGTACTATATAGGACCTTCCTTAGCCTTGATTTCAAATGTGTAGTTTATGAATCAAATTTCATGTTTATGGGTTTTGTATGTTATATTTGAGTTTAGATTATATATATATCCAATGATAACAAATCCTTATGCTGGAAACGGAAAACAAACAAGCACATCCGTTGGATCCACCAGTTACAAGATGGACGGCTGAGATTAACGCGCCAGGCTTTGCATATTCAAATTGTTTAGAAGTTTATTTTCTCTCTCTTTCATTCTCTCTCTTCTCACTCTATTCTTTGGCGCTCTTCATTCTCGTCGAATTTCTATTTGCAAACAGCAAACTACTTCAAATTTTTCTGTGCAAATCGATTAATTATTGTTATTTGATTTATTTTACTTCATTTTCATTCAATGTAACTTCAATGTTTGTGTTTTTTGTTCAATTTTTTTCGCTTTTTAAATTGTTTTAGGCCAACGATTTTGCTTCAAGAATTTCGCATTCTTTCAAGCATTTTTCAGCCATTGAAGGTTAGAAACTTCATATTTGATGTCATATATTCTTGTCTTCATTTCTTCTTTGAGTTTTCTGTTCAAATTTTTTTCCCCTTTTTTGTTGTTTTAGGGCAATGATTTTTCTTCAAGAATTACGTATTCTTTCGAGCCTTTTTGATCCATTCAAGGTTTGAATCTTCTTATTTGATGTCAAATATGCTTGTCTTCATCTTTCAAGTAATGTTTAAGAAACATAAACCCTAGAAATTAAGCTTTTCTTCATTTTTTCGTAATATATGCTTTTCTTTTCTTTTGTATTTTATTGTTGGAAGTTCCTGCATTGTTCTAGCATATATTCTAGTGTTGATTTACGAACTTGTTTGTCTTGAATCTGTTGTGTTTTAGATTATCCTGTTTTTGTTGTGAAATTTTGATGAAACTATTTCTTTACTTTCTTGAATATGCTTGAACCATGTACAAAGAGTTAGTTTTAAACATAATCTATTTAAGTCTATATGTTCCACTCTATTTCTAAATCTAATACTTTTAATTTTGAATCCTTTAGTATGGCATGACATAATTTGGGTGAATGGTTGTAATAGGTCACAAAAGAGAGAGACAGAGAGAGGGTGAGATAGATAGATAGATAGAGAGAGAGAGAGAGAGAGAGAGAGAGAGAGAGATGTGGGATACGTATCGTCCAAGGATATTCATATAAGACTACTTCTTACTGTTTTTTTGCTTAAGTCAAGACGTTGCGTTATTTTGGAGTAGTTATGACAGAAAAATCTACATAATATACCCCATACTAATGTGTTTTACCTTTTATCTATATGTACTAACCTTTTCTAAATGTTGTTATGTCTGAAAATTAAGCATAATTCTACTATCGCACTATTCTTCTACCTTTTAAGTCTAAATGTACCACTTGAATCATAAATGTAACACTTTTTATTTTGTCTTTTTACGTATTTCTTGACATTAAGTACTAATCACTACTTTCTTTGTCCTGTTCTGTTTGCTCTATTTTTCATTTCAAGCATGACATTAGACAGTATGAATGTGTTTTACTCCTTTTTTTTGTTTTATTGTATTAGCTTAGGTATTTTTTTAGTAGATTGAATGATGCATCATTTTTACTCTAAATGTACCATTTTGTAACTTTACGCTTTTAATATTTCACCCAAATTAAATTTAACCACCTCTTATTAGAGCTGCCCATGTTGCTTTCTATATCAATGTACCATTTTCATTCTAAATGTACCATATTTTTATTTTAACTTTATATGTTGTGGGTAATCAAGCATGGTTCGTCCCAAAAGGAAGAATGTGACTTTGCAGAAGATGTAAATACATAAGGTAATTATGATGCCCTAGTTTGATATTATTTTTGCTAGCTATCATTACAATTTTTTTTGATAAAAATTACATTATTCTGTGTAGCACGAGAGAAGCCAATTGTGAGGAAAAAAGATCTGGTAAAGAAGAAGCCTGTTAAGAGAAAGCCTTTAAAGTCAAAGAAAGTTTTGAAAAACAAGGAAGAAGTAGTACATGACAATAAAAAAGAAGATGGTGAATAATATGAAGAACAACCATAAGAAGAAGACGCTGGTAATATTTTAACTAATCATATAAGACTAATTTTTCATTTTTGGGAAATTCCCAACGGTACACTTTTAGAATTGGCTTCTCTCACATCAACTTTCATTTGTTGTTTTCGAAATCAATCAAAGGAGAGCACTCGGTGCAACTCAAGGTAGTCTACTATTGTCGATAGCTGATAAATCATGGCTGGGACGAAGGTCTGATCCCAGTCTATCTCAATTCCGTAAGAGCTTATTTCCTTTCGTTCCCATTCTTCATTTTCTTCTTCTTGAATTTTGGAAACCTTTTTAGTTCCTTGATCCATTCCGTGGCGCGAAATCCGTCATTGGCGAAACAATTATTTGGTAATGCGCGTATAGACGCGAACCCCCCTCGTTACCGTACGTGCGACTCTCACCGCATACGGCTCGCACAAAGACTCCTAAATCCATCCCGATGGTAAACTTCTATCTTTTTGACTTCTTAATGGTACACCTGTAGTTTGAAATTCTCCCTACCGTAAACATCCCATTAAATAAAATGTTAATTTAGGGTTAATTAGGGTTATGAATTTGCCTCATTTTACGTGCTTTGACTTTTTCAAGGTGAAACTGACGTTTTTTCGAAAAACGGACACCACCGTGCACCCTTTATGGGCAATAATTTCGATAATCCTTACAAAACGGGTACCTACGAGTCGGGTTTTTGAGCACGTACTTCAAGGAGGCTTTTTCGGCTATCAAAAAGGTATCTCGAGGTACGTGTTCAAAAACCCGGCTTATTGGTACTCATTTCGTAGGGATTCTCAAAATTATTTCCCATAAAGGATGCACGGTGGTGTCCGTTTTTCGAAAAAACGTTATCTTCACCTTGAAAAAGCCAAAGCACGCAAAACGAAGCAAACCCCTAACCCTAATTAACCCTAAACTAATCTTCTATTTAGCAGAATGATCACGGTAGAGAAGATTTCAAACTACATATGTACCATGAAGAAGTCAAAAAGGTGGAAGTGTACCACTAAGAGAAGTCAATTTTAGGAGTGTACCGTTGGGAATTTTCCTTCATTTTTTGTATATTACTTATGTGTTTACTTTTAATGCAGTACCTATTTTGCAGATGAAGCAGCGTGGAAGAAAGAAGAAAAAGTAATGGATGAAAATACAGAAGATAACGGTAATAATCAAACTATTTTTTTAAGTATCAACTTTAATTTGCTAACTATTTATGTAAAACTGATGGTACATTTATTGTAGAAAGGGGTACACTTTATTATTTAAGATAGGCTATGTTTATATTTGTATAACTTACAAGTTTTATTATATTCTGAAGCAAGTGAGGAAGCCCGTTTTTCAAAGAAACGAGGAAGAAAGAAGAAATTTGAGAAATTGAGTGGTGCTAAACTCAATTATCCCAATTATGATCGTGAATACTATGCAATTATGAGGGCGTTGGATCATTGGTCCAATTATTTGAGGCCCAAGCCTTTCATTCTCCATTTAGACCATGAAGCACTCAAACATATCCATGTTCAACAAAAACTCAATCATAGGCACACCAAGTGGATTGAATTCCTACCATCCTTTACTTTCTCCTCTAAGTACAAGGAAGGTAAGAGTAATATTGTTGATGATGCTCTTTCTTTCTAGGCGTTCCTATCTTTTAACCATGGTTGATGCTAGAGTTTTAGGGTTTGAGCACTTAAAAGACTTTTATGGTAATGATGTTGACTTAAATGATTCTTTTAAAAACCCTAATGGCATGTATGTAGGTCATGATGGATTTTTGTTTAAGGGGAAAAGTTGTGTATACCTAAGAGTGGTGTGAGGGAATTGCTTGTGAGAAAATTCCATAGTGGTTGGGTGGCCGGATATTTTGGCATTCAAAAGACCTTAGACACTTTGAATGTGATTTTTTATTAAGGGATGTTCATATGGTTGTTAGTAAGTGTGCTACTTGTCCAAGGTCTAAAAGTACTTTACATAAAGGCCTTAATACTCCTTTACCCGTCCCTAATTCTCCTTGGGATAGTGTGAGTATGGATTTCATTGTGGGGTTGTCTCGAACTCAAAGGGGGAAGATGCTATCATGGTTGTGGTAGATCGTTTCTCTAAGATGGCACATTTTGTTCCCATGCACAAAACTGATGATGCATTGCATGTAGTGGATTTATACTTTAGGGAAATCATTAGTCTGCATGGTATTCTTAGAAGTATTGTTAGTGATCGTGATTCCAAGTTCCTAAGTCAATTTTGGAGAAGCTTGTGGAAAATGGTGGGTACTAAGTTACTTTTCAGTACAAGTCACCATCCTCAAACATATGGCCAAACAGAGGTAACTAACAGAACTCTTGGAGCTTTGTTGTGTGGCTTGGTGACCAAGACACAAAAAGATTGGGATTTGAAGTTACACATGCCGAGTTTGCATACAATTGAGCTTATTCATCTACTAAATCTCAATCTCCATTTGAGGTGGGCTATGGTATCAATCCTTTTCTTGCTATTGATGTTGTTTCACTAACTAAACTTGAAATTCATGTTGACTCAAAGAAAAGGATGGAAGCTTTCAAGAAGACATGTGAGCAAGTTAGCTAGAATTGAAAAATGAATGCCTAATACAAAGAAAGGGCAAACAAGCATAGAAGACAACCTAAGTTCCAAATTGGTGACTTATTGTAGATTCATTTGAGGAAAGAAAGATTCCCAAGCAAGAGAAAGAATAAGCTCATGCAAAGGGTTGATGGTCCATTCAAGGTGATTAATGTGATGAGTGATGGTGCCTACAAGATCAAGCTTCCAAGTGATTATGGAGGTGTGAGTGCCAACTTTAATGTGGGAGATCTAAGTCCATACTTAGATGATGAAATGTTGAGGACAAATTTTTTCAACGAAGGGGAGAATGATGCAAGTCAAGGCTTAAAGTCAACTAATGTGGAAGAACCTAGTTGTTTAATCCTTGAAGCATTTGGGTTTAAACTCCAATCAAGCTCTTCCTTTGTGTCCTTGATTACATGGGAAGATGATTAAGACATTAAATTTTCATATGGAACGTCCATTAGAGTCCAATTGAGTCATTAAGAGTCTTAGTTAATATTAATTAGTCTTTAATTAGTCTTTAATTAATCATTTTATTTTCTGACAATAGGAAGGCCGAAAATATGGTTGTATTTTTTGCTTATTAAGAGTCCTTGTACTAGTAGTAGTTGAGTTGTAATATTCCTAAAAGATAAGATTAGATTAGCTAAAAGATAAGGAGTTTTAGGCGTGTAAAATAAGATAAGGGGCCGAAAATTCTAGCCTTATGTTATTAGATTGTCTTCCTTATCTTTTCCTTTATCTTTTCCTAAATTCTAGGGATTAGTTTTTAAGCTGTTTTTAGACTAGATTTCGGTTTCCTAATTATGTTAGGAGTGTCATTAGGACTGAGTAGTATTTATACCTTTCATTATTCAAAAAGAAGCATAGCTTATTTTCAGTCAAAAATTCGAGTAAAGAGTTTAATTGTTTTCCAATTATATTCGGCCAATAGAGAGATTCTCAGGAGTGATTATTAATCTATTGTTTAATCTACTTAACTCCATGAGTGGTTTAAAGTGAGATTAAGATAAAACTAAAAATGTCCAAGAGTGTCTGTTTTTAGTTTTCATATCCGTTACTTATACAATTTTCACACTTAGTGAAAATTTTAAGTTCCTTCAAAAAGTGAAGTTCTTGGTTGTTGCTTCATCTTAGAGTTGCAATCATATCAATTTTTCTTACTTCTAAAACCCCTATCCCCCAACACCCATATTAAATACTACTTTCATCCCATATTAGTTGCAACAGTTTGACTAACACTCTTGCCAATACATAACTTCGACCCTTAATATATCTAAATATCAATTAGTAAAAATTATGAAAAATTGATAAGTCAAATTTTTTAATTTAGACAAATCTAAGTATATATTATGTACTAACATTTGGTTTCATATGTTAGTTAAAAATCATGGTCAAAGTAAGGATATGAATAGTGTAAAAGTCCAATTGTTGCAACTAATATGGGACAGAGAGAGTAATAATTTGATTTTTTTTTTGAGTATGAAAGGGATGTCAGTGGGGCGGGGTTTGTGGAGACCCACCCCGCATTTGCCCCAATGAGGCGAGGATGGGGGAAGGTTTTGCGGGTGATAGGGCGGGGATGCGGATGAAAATTATCCCCTCCATGGGTGATAGGGCTGGCGTTGAGTTTAGAATGTACCTGCCCCATCATCGTCCGCCCCTCCCCACCCCGCCTCCTAAGTACTTATTAAATAAAATTTAATAAAAACTATATTAAATAGACATATTTTATTTTAACATATTTTATTAAAATAAATTAGCACATACTTTAATAAACATGTGACATATATTAAGGCGGGTATGGTAGATGTTGTAGTGGGTATGGTGGGTGTGGGACAGGTGAAGAGACCCATGTGGATAATGGGGCGGGATAGGGATCAAAAATTTCCTCGCCATGGGAGATGGGGTAGGGATGGGGTCGGGAGTTTTAGGTGGGGATAGGTATGAAGGGACCATCCTCCGCAACCGTCCCACCCCATTGACATCCCTATGTATGAACATGTATTCATTTAGAAAATAACCATACACAAATAACTTAAGCACGAAAGCACATTTGTAAGCAAAACATATACATTAAACAGGTAAAATGGTACTTAAATAGAATTAGAGCGAAACTCTTTAAACTCGTCCAAAAGTTTACAATTTTATCTAATAATATAGGATCTTGTTTCATATTACAAGAACAAAAGGACTAGATAAAAAGATAGGAGTCGTTGTCAAAGCATGTGTCTTCAATATTACTTTAATGGCTTCCTGAAGAGCATAATGCACCTAGCCCAGGCCTTCGTTGTCCATTCTGCAGTCAAAAATCAACATGAACTCTTAAAATTACTTTAACAAAAAAATGGTAAAGATTAAAGAAAAAAGGGTACATTTTTATCAATATTATAAACAGAATGGGAAACCCCATTAGATGTCCAGACTATGAATAACGAAAAATGATAATATCACCTCATTCCACAACCTGCATAGTGCACCTAGCCCACAACTCCAGTGTTCATTCTGCAGTAAAAAATCAACATGAAATCTTAAAATTACTTTAACAAAAAATGGTACAGATTAAAGAAAAAAGGGTACATTTTCATCAATATTATAAACAGTATAGGAAACCCCATTAGATGTGCAGTCTATGAATAACAAAAAATGATAATATAACCTCATTCCACAACCTGCATAGTGCACCTAGCCCACGGCTTAGGTGTTCATTCGGCAGTCAAAAATCAACATGAACTCTTAAAATTACTTTAACCAAAAATGGTACAAATAAAAGAAAAAGGCACATTTTCATTAATATTATAAACAATATAGGAAACCCCATTAGATGTGCAGACCATACAACAACAACAACAACAACAACAACAACAACAACAACAACAACAACAACAACAGCAACTACAACAACAATAACAATAACAACAACAACAACAACAACTAAGCCTTATTCCCAAAGTGATTTGGGATCGGCTAACATGAATCGTCAATTGAAACCGTTGCCAAAGGAGATGGCATCGACAAGAGTGATAAAAAGTTTTTATAAGGGTTTAAGTTTTAAGAATTTTTTAAAAAGTTTTTGAAAACAAGATTTACACCAAAAAGTTTTAAAAGAGGTTTTCAAAAGGTTTTAAATACCAACACAATTGAGAAAAACAAATAAATGCAGTAATCACACCCCTTCCTCCACATGGATACTGCCCCTCCACTCACTTCTATCCAACGCCATGCTCTCCTCAATCCCAAGTTGCCTCATATCACTTTCAATTACTTTCATCCAAGTCATCTTAGGTCTTCCCCTACCCCTTACAATTTGATTACTCCTCCACTCTTCAATTCTTCTCACTGGTGTATCACCTGATCTCCTTTTCACATGACTAAACCATCTTAACTGATTCTCCCTCATCTTTTCTTCAATTGATGAAACTCCAACTTTTTCCAGAATCACTTGATTTCTTAATTGGTCCTTCCTTGTGTGGCCACACATCCACCGCAACATACGCATCTCCGCCGCGTTCATCTTATGAACATGGCATTGTTTCACCGCCCAACATTCGGTGCCATATAACAAAGCAGGCCTAATTGCCGTACGGTAGAACTTTCCCTTCAATCTTTGGGGAATGCCAGAATCACAAAGGAACCCGATGGCGCTTTTCCACTTTAACCAACCCGTGTTAATTCTATGAGCCACGTCTCCATCTTGTTCTTCATCCTTTTGGAGAAGGGATCCAAGGTAACGGAAGACGTTCGATCCTTGAACCACTTTGCTATCAAAAGTGACCGCCCCTGCCTCGTTGCATGTAACCCCACTGAACTTGCACTCCATATACTCCGTCTTACTTCTGCTTAATCTAAAACCACGGGCTTCTAATGTATCCCTCCACAATTCCAACTTACTCTCAACACCTTCCTTTGTCTCATCAATCAACACAATATCATCCGCAAACATCATACACCACGGTATATCATCTTGAATTGACCTCATTAGTTCGTCCATCACTAAAGCAAAGAGAAAAGGCTAAGTGCAGAACCTTGGTGCACTCCGATCGTAATAGGGAACTCTTCTATCCTCCTCACTGTAGTCCGCACACTCGTAGTTGCCCCCTCATACATATCCTTGATGATATCTATATATTTTTGTGGAACACCTTTCTTTGACAACGCCCACCAAAGTATTTCTCTTGGTACTCTATCATATGCCTTCTCCAAATCAATGAAAACCATATGTAGATCCTTCTTCCTATCACGGTAATGTTCCATTATCTGTCTCATGAGGTAGATGACCTCTATAGTCGATCTTCCTGGCATAAATCCAAATTGGTTCTCCGATATCTTCACATGTTTCCTAAGTCTTTGCTCAATCACTCGTTCCCAAAGCTTCATCGTATGACTCATTAGTTTGATTCCTCGGTAGTTGGTACAATCTTGTACATTGCCTTTGTTCTTATACAAAGGAATCAAAGTACTCTTCCTCCACTCTAATGGTATTTTGTTGTGTCTCCAAATCATGATGAAGAATGTTGTCAGCCATTCGATTCCGCTCCCCCTGAAACACCTCCAAACTTCGATAGGTATGCCATCTGGCCCCGTAGCTTTCTTCAATCCCATCTTTTTTAATGCTGCAACGACTTCTCCCTTTTGAATCCTCCTCATAAACTCTCGATTTAACATACTTGGCGGGATGTGTACATCCCCGATGTCTTGTGTGTTATCACCATTAAACAAGGTATCAAAGTACGTCCTCCATCTATCCTTTATCTCCTCATCCTCCACAAGCACTCTTTGGTCCACACCCTTCACGCATTTCACCTTTCTTATGTCTCTTGTCTTCCTGTCCCTCATACGCGCAATTCTGTAGATGTTTTTTTCCCCTTCTTTTGTATCCAATATTGCATAAAGATCTTGGTTTACCTTTACTTTAGCTTCCCGTACTGCCTTCTTGGCTTCTCTTCGAGCCTCTTTGTACTTCTCAAAGTTCACATCCCTTCTGTCTTTTCCCAAAAGTTTATAACCTTCTCGTTTGTTTTTTATCGCTTGTCTCACCTCCTCGTTCCACCAAGATGTGTCCTTACTTTAGATTCTCCAAGGATCTCTTTCGCCACTTCCTTTATACTAAGTTCCATCTTTGTCCATGTCGAATCTACGTCCATTTCCGTGTTACAAGACCAAATATCTTTACTAGCCATCTTAGCTAGGAAGTTCTCTTTGTGCTCCCCTTGGAGCTTCCACCACTTGATTCGCGGCTCCACATTGGGTCTTCGCTTTCTTAAAGACTCCCTACCCCGGAAATCAAGTACGACTAGTCTATGTTGGGTGGCTGCGCTCTCACCAGGTATCACCTTGCAGTTTGTGTAACTCTTCCGCCAAGCATTCCTTACTAAAAACAGGTCAATCTGACTCGCGCTACTTCACTCGTATACGTCACAAGGTGAGATTCTCTTTTCTCAAACCAAGTGTTCATAATACTAAGACCATATGCTAGTGCGAAATCCAAGATACCACTTCCAGCTTCATTTCTCTCCCCATACCCAAAACCTCCATGAATGCTCTCAAAGCCAACTTGACTAGTGCCCACATGTCCGTTAAGATCCCCACCAATGATAAACTTTTCACTAATAGGCACTCGTTGCACAACCTCCGCTAAATCCTCCCAAAATTGTTGTTTAATAGATGCTTCCAATCCCTCTTGCAGCGCATATGCGCTTATGATAGTCCCCGCCTCCCTCCCTAATACTAGCCTGATACTCATAATCCGGTCGCTCTTCCTCGAAAATTCCACCACATCATCAATATATTCCTTATCAATAATGATGCCTACTCCATTCCTACTCTTATCCTTTCCAGAGTACCAAAGCTTATAACCCCATGGGGCTAGTTCTCTTGCTTTTCCACCAACCCACTTGGTCTCTTGAAGGCACATTATGTGAATCTTTCGCCTCCTCATAACCTCCACCACCTCCGCCGATCTTCCCGTCAAAGAGCCAATGTTCCATTTTCCAAAGCGCATCCTACTACCCTTACCACTACCCTGGACTAGCTTCTTTACCCGCACCCGTCCCTGATGCGGGAACCCTTGCATATTTAACATCACCCCCGGGCGCCGGGATGGCGCGACGACCTAGCAACCCTTGCATACTTATCACTACACCCAGGTCTATGAAGTGCAGCGCGTCGCTGAGTAGGGAATGGCCCCACGTTTTTCATTTGTCGATTCATGTCATGATATGGGGCTATGTTTTACGCTGGCCGCCCCAAACCTACCGCAACTCTCCTCCTTTTCCAGGCTTGAGACCGGCAGTGAATATCACACAGACACTCACAGGCGGAGTTTAGATGTGCACACCATGAATAACTAAAAATGCTAATATTACCTCATTCCATGCCTTTTTTTCTGTGGATAGTTTCAACTATCGTGAAATGATAGATGGTCGCACAACCTGCAAAGTCTTTCTCTTTTGTTATTCTGCGTTTCGATGGCAATTTCTTTGTCATTTTTCTTTCTCTTACCAGTTCCACTTCCTTTGTTTGAAGACTTGTGAGGAGAAAGAATTTCAGCATATACTACATTTGAACCAAATAGCATTTCAATGTATGTTTCCTAGAGTCTTGTTCATTTCTTGGTTTTTCAGATTTCATCTCACTTTTCAAAAGGGTTAATTTCTCCAAGAGTAACTCACGATATTTAGTGTTGATTTCATCAAGGCTGACACATGAGTATAATTTACACCGGACATCTCCCAAAAGTTTACGCTTATGAGCTTTTCCCTATACCATCCAAGTCTCCTTGCAAATTGAAAATGGGCTTCTTTAAAGCATCTTTAGACCAAAGATGCAGAACAAATTATTTCGTTATTTCTTCTAAAAACTTGTCTTTCATCACAAAAAGTACATGACGACATAATATACCCATGGATTCAAACATTTTACAAGATCAAAAACTATCATTAGAATTCGTAATGTATGAATTTATATAAATTATTTTCCTTGTGTTGTCAAGAATTTCAAACTCCTCTACTTCATCATTTATTTCAACTCTTTGCACTCCGTGGTTGAAAACAACATATTGGAACTCATGTTGGAACTTAGAGAACATGTTGTAAAATAGGCATGTTTTTCTAGGTGAAGAGGGGTTACAAAACGAGGCATTGAACTCTTAGAGTAACAATTGAGTTTGTCATGAGCATATCTTTGATCACCCATAGAAGATTCAATCCTAAACCATAACTCAATCAAAAGTAATTTTGCATTTGTAAATTTGGTATAAAAAATATTTTCAAATTCCGAAATCGGAGTGGACCGCAGGATACCACCCATGAAGAGATCTCATAAATAAGAAGGAATCCACATCTTTCTTATACTAAACATGTAGAGAAACCATTCATTATTCTCTAAACTAAACTCATGCTTCACATTATGCAACCCTTCATCAAATTCTTCGGCTCAAAATCTCAATTTCAAACAACAGCTTTCAGTTTTTTCAAAAACTCTGTATTCATACACATATTTAGCCTTACCGTAGAAGGAACTTTTTTCATTATATGCCACATACAAAGCCTACGTTTTTTCTTATCACTTGCTAATTTCATCGCGAGATCTTGATCAGATATCAGATATATTGGTTGACAATTAGACATTGCGTTGAGAAAAAAATTCAAACAACCAAATTAAAGATTCGATGTCTTACTTTGCAAGTAATCCCATACCAAAAGTAACACACTTCCCATGGCGATAGACACCCTTAAATGGGAAAGAACTAAATAATATGTGTTGGTTTCAAACGTTGTGTCAAACGAAACCAAAGACAGAGTAATTTATTCTACTAACAGCATAGGCTGAAAACACCCTAGACAATTTTTTTTTGCATCTAAGCAATAATAATAAAAAAAAGATCCACCACTGTTATTCTTCACCTTTTCTTTAGAATTTCCTATGAACATATCTGGATCAACCTCACGAATGTAAGCTTTGACATCTCGACTAAAATTTTTGAAATCCACCAGTGTCGCAGCTACATTCTCATATCCACCTACATGCTCTTTCATCAATCAGAAAGATCTACTAGCTCCAATTTTTACCATAGAATTGTTCAATATGAAATTCCTGTGAGATAGTGTTAAGTTTCTAGAATATGTTAAAGAATGCATGCTTTTTTGCGTCGAAAATACATGAATGTGAGATTCATGTAAAAGATATGCCATTATTCCATCACTTTGTCGTGTAAAACCTATCCTAGCAAAACAATCAATACGGTTTAAACTCCTTTTCCTCATTTTTTTTTGTTTTACTCTCACCATCTTCTTGGTTCCCTTGTTTACTATAGTACATGTATTTTAAATAAACATCACCGTTCATATCTTCTTTTTTTGTTACCCAATCTTGCGAGAAAACCACAAAATCAAGCATAATTTTGACAAACTGATGTTTTTGAAAGTATCAGCTACGAACGATGTGATGAGATCTGGTAAGAAAGGAAAGTTGAGTGCCAAGTGAGATGGCCTATATGAGTTATTGTAAAGAGTTGGGAAAGTAGCCTAGAAGTTGGCGTTGCCAATGGGAGATGCACGATGTATTCCACATTTTTCAACTTAAGAGATATATTCCTACTGAGAATCATGTTCTGGAACCTGGGAGAATCATGATATATAGTAGCCTCACGTACGAGGAAAAACCTGTGAAAATATTGGATAAAAAGGTGCTTAGTACATGCAATAAGGATGTGAGTATCGTGAAAGTACTTTGGACTAATCATGAGTCTGAAGATGCAACGTGGGAAGCGAAGATGAAATGCGAAAGAAGTAACCTGACTTGTTCGTTGAGGTGATTTAGTAGGGCGTAGCTCGTTTTCTTTAAGAGGGATATAATGTGGTAGAAAGTCACGCTTTTGTCTAATTTATGGTACTTTTACGCATTTCTATGCTTATTTTGGCGATTTGAACATGTCAGTGCAAAACAACGTGTCCAGGTTGCGACACAAACGAATTTTAAATTGGTAAAATATGCACTTGTGTGACACAAGTGTTTCCGAGTTTTCTATTTTCAAAGAGTTTAAGCAAAGAGGTTTTCAAATGCTGAAGTTTTTCGTGCCAAGTTTCGAGACGAAACTTCTTTTAAGAGGGGTAGAATGTAATCCCCCGTAATTTTATGAATTTTATAAATTTTATAAATATATTCATAAATGGTTTTCATAATTAATTAATCAAATTACATAATTGTTCACTATTTTGAAAGTTAAACGATTATTCAACGTTCAAATTATCATATATATTTTATTGGGTTGGACTTATAAATTTATTAAATGTATACTTGGATTTTGGGTAAAGTGGAAATAAGTTATTAATTATGGGTTAAGGAGCCCAAACCATCCTTGAGTTTAATGAGAAATTAAAAAACACAATGAAAAACCCTAATCACTTGTATAAGGTTTTAGCAGACCTATAAGTACTTCATTAAACCCAAAACCCTCACTCTTTTATTGTTATTTTGTCTCTCTTTTCTCTCCTCCACCGCCGGCCACATTTCCTCTCTTTCCCTTCGTTTTTTCGGCGACCACACCCGACACTACTCACTCTTCCTCCTTCGTTTTCCGCCCATGCGTCACCCACACTCACTCTCCGTCTCTTTGTTGCTCCAGTGAATCACCGCCACCCTCACACTCACCCACTCATTTTTGCCTAGAGCTGCCATGCAGCAGCCTTGCACCACTCTTTAACTTTCGTTCGCCTGTGAGCCGCCAGCACACAGCAGCTCGTGAGTCACACGCGCCACCACATCCAGCCACGTGCCACCGCGTGTTCTTCCTTCTTTATTTTCTGGCTTTCTCGTGTTTCGTCCGGTTGTTTCCCATTCGTTTTTCCTCTATTATATTTATTAAATAGTTTTGTTGATTAACATTTTGATTTTTCATGTTTTCTAAATAAAGTTTGTGACTTTATCGTTTTAATAAATAAAATTTTGATTTTTAGAATTATAAAATTAAGTTATAATTTCATATTTACTAATTAAAATTTAAAGTGAGATTTAAATATCAAAGTGAGGATATTTAACGTTTAAAGAATAATTTGATAGTATTATATTAAAGGATGTTAAAGGTTGAAACTTTAGTGTCTAAAAAGGATTTTAAAAGGAGTTTTGGAGCGTTCTAAAATACTTATAATTGTTGTGAATTAATTAGAGTATTAATTCGTGAATATTTTATTATTTGATAGGCGGAATATTTGCCTTGAATGATATCTAGAGTTCCTAAAGTGGCCTCTCATTTTGTCTACGCAAGGTACGTACATGTCCATATGTGTTAGACTAAAATCATAAAGTAAGAATAAGATTTTGAGTAGTGTCATGTATACGAAACCCTTTTATGGTTCATAGGTGGCCATGATTTATGGAATTACGTGTTATTGAGCATGTTAATTGTCTATGTTTTTTATTACATGATTGAATTGATGTTTTGATTCAAACATATTTTGGAAGGGATAGTAATTTATGGATTCATATGAGGAAATTAATAAATATATTTGTTGTTTTCCCGTATGATTATTTATTAATTCATAAAGGTCGAGGACTTTATGGGTAAGTTGGAATTGATATTATTATTATTACTATTTTATTACTTTGCAAATACCGAAGGCTTTTTAGGGTAAGTTGTATCTTTGTCTTCAGACATTTTGATCGTTAATTTCAGTCAACAAATTAATTGAGGATTAATTCTTGGTCAATTGTAATTGTTTCATCACGATCTTTAATCCTAAGATAAAAAATGGAATTTGTTGTATCCATGTTAATTGTTGTTTGTCTTTGTTAGAGTCCAACATTGAATAAGATATTTATAGTTAAAGTAAACGGGAATAGCAATTGTTTTAGACTTGTGCACATTTGAAGTTTTGGACAAGTATGAGTTGGTGTAAATGGTGGTAACCCATGGCTTTTCTCGGGAACGGATTGATCATCATGCCCTATTTATTTTAAATTAGTACTTCGATATCTTTTGGTCATGGGGATTACGGAGTCGCGTCCGTAATTCGTCTTCTAAATTGAAGACAAGGTTTAGTTGGAAAACTCGATACATTGACTATTCAATTTATTAAAAGAATTATTCTTGTAGTTTAATGAAGTCAAGTCTCATATCATGAGTCGATGTTTTATTACGTTCTGGTTGATCATGTTTATTGCTTAGTAGTATCTTTCTAGATTTAAGTGATTTATCATGAGTCGATGTATGTACTCAGCTTTGCTGATTACGTGCCTTCTTATATGTCGATCATGGCTATGCCTCTTGATCCTGTTATGGCCCTTAATTGGCGAGCAGTACATCAATTGAGTATTTTCCTAACAGGTTTGAAGAAGATGCATCCGTACTCATTGGGGATTTGGGAGATGTTGATGAGAGATTACTTTAATTTAATTTCTCTTTCTCATTGCTTATTTTTATCTATGCTATGGTTTTCAATTTACTCTTTAGATTATTTGTTTTAAATGGTTTAAGTTGGTACTAAACTATGTTTGAAGTTTGGATAATGGTTTGACACTTATCATGGTTTAAGTGTTTATTAAAGTAATTATTTAATGTTTTCTGCTGTAAAATTTTGAGTAAGTCGCTACGTTTTCACACGAGCGATAATTTTTTATAATTCTCTTTGTTTAGATGGAAAATATATGTTTTTATAAAAGATAAAATTGTCAGGGTGTTACAATATCTATAATGCATGATATGTTTTTCTGCAATACTTTGAAGCATGATGGTGTGCGATTTAAATATATATTTGTTGGTTATAATTCTTGAATTCGTGTATGGATGGTGTTAGTTGTGTTTATTTCTTCCACGCATTCACGGTATTTTGAGTTATCGACGTTGTAATGCTTAGGGGGAACAATACTGCCCTTATCATTACTTCGCCAAGAGTTATGACAGAGGGTATTATGACTTGTCGTAATGAACTTCGTACCCAAACTCAGATAACGAACTTAATGGTTGACATTTTAATTTTTCTAAAACCGATGTATGTAAATGTGTTAGTCGAAATTGAAGTTGGAGTGTGGCTTAGTAATTATTTTGAAGTAATATTCGAAGTACTTTATTTTAAGGACCATTTTAATGTTTGAAGCATGTTTTGTTTGAGTTTACGTCGTACGCTTAGTTGTTATCTTGAGTTGGGTAGCCAAAGGGCCGGTGTCCCCGAATGTATTGAACATGCAATACGAGGGGTCAGGGGACACTGGGTAGGGTGTTACCCTGCATCGGAGAAACCTAGGATTTGTTATCTTTCGAGGGGTCGAGGAATACTGGGGTATTATCCCGCATCGAGACTTTGGCCATTCTTAAGACGCATCCAGTAGGGATCGTAACCCGTAGGCCGTTTTGTAGATTTATATCTGACATTTTCATATGAAGTAGGATGCGGATTCACTAGCATTCAACTCAGTCAAATAATTGTATGAAGGATTTGTTTATTATATAGTTTATTTATTTATCATGTTGATTAAGTTCCTGTAATGCGGTTCATGTAATGTTTATATTACCATGATGTTATGAACTTGTTAAATTCCCTATGTTAGACTTAGTCACTGTTTTGAGCATGGTGAGTGATGTGTCACTCATTATATAGTTTGTTTTATTGTGTTAGTGCCTCATAGTTGACTGATCCTGACTTGGACTTCGTTCTTGATGATTTTTAATAGCTTGTAGCATTTGCTGTGATAGGGGCGTTCTTTTATTTGATTCTTGAGCCTCATAGTGACTTTTTGATTTACTTTTATCCTCTTTAGCCCCGCTGGGCCTAATGACCTTTTCGTGTTAATAAACCTTATTACATGCCCATGGCCTTTATTTTGATATTATTCCCAAGCCTAGCTTGGGAAGCATTTTTTGGGTTGAGTCATGAATTGGTTTTTATGGTTTGGTTTGCATTGGGGAATGATTGTGTATTTGTGGTTTCAAGGATGAGAAAAAGAAAAGAAAAAGAGAAAAAGAAAATAATGAAAGAAAAAAGTTAAAAAAAACTGGCAAGATTTCCTTCATTCGCATTGTTTATAAAGAAAAATATGCTTCATTGCTTCAGATTTAGGTTTTTGGGAGTTTCTATCGATTGATAAGAGTTGGGGTGTATTTTGTGGTTGTGTGATGTTGTTGGGAGATGTTTCAGCCACCTTCGGCCTATTTGGAGTGACTTTTGCTCCCCATACGCGGTTTCTCCACCACAATTCCTAGAAATATTCCCTACCCTTGCCTAAGCCCCATTTCAATCTTAAACAATCCACTTCAGCTCGTGTTTACATTGTTTATTGGATTGATTTTGAGTCAGTTTGTCAAAGTTGAAGAGTATGTATGCTAATTAAGTCAACTTGTTTAGGATGAGCGACATTTAATCTTCTTAATCATATGAAAGTGTGAGTGGGAAGGGCATTTATAGGTTGGTTCGGTGAGTGTTCGGGCACATTCTTTGTCTGCCACAATATTGAGAGGAGTGACACCTTGGTGAGCACCTTTTCAGGATATGCATGTCGTGTAGGCTAGTTTCTTTTGACGATTTGGTTGGATGATTGGTAGTTGCATTGGTGTGAATAGATGAACTTGAATTTTTCTTGCTAGAACGATTCTTAGTCTTGAAAATATTTTGAGTTATGATATTTTTATTTTAGAGGTGAGGCAATTATTTCCATGTTCATGTCTTGTTTGCCTGAGGATAAGCAAATGTTTAGCTTGGGGGAGTTTGATGTGTCATATTCATATATAGTTTTAAGATGCATTTACATTTCATTTAGAACTCCGTTTAGAGCATTTAGGTGCATAATGGCATGAATTATGTAAGTTGTGCTCTACTACTCCCCATTTGTGTTCTAGCCTATTAATCATTGAGGATGCGGTAGCTTGCACATGGATCACAATGCATCCGTTTGGAACAATTTTCAGTTGGAATGAAGCAAAGAGTTAGTGAAAGAAGTGCCAAAACTGACACACGGTCACTATTTTCTTCATAACTTTTAATACAAAATTGATAATCAAGAAATTCTAATTGGGTTAGAATCTAGACTTCAAGAGCTTTCCAACGATAAGTAACACAACAGGTACTTGCAAGGCTCTGTTAACAACATACACTGTGCACTTACGGTATTACATTTAAAACACATCAGTGAGGCGTTATTCTGTTGTTGTACTTTGTTCTCTTGAAACTGCTATTTGAATCCTATGCTGGGTTGGGAGAACTGTTATTTACTCCCCACTGATTGTGGGTTTTTTTATATTTTGCAAATGTTGATGTCTAAAGTTATCACTCGTTAGTCCGGGGTTGTAAGAGTTGGGCGTGAGGTTCTGAGAGTGATGTTTATCATTATAGATGAGCACTACGATGTAGTAATCGAGACCTCTTATTTGATAGGCCTTAGGAGCTAACTTTGATTTATCGTCATAGTTAGTTGGATATTGGGATTGATGTTTTATTTTGGATAATTTTGAGTTTAAATATTATTTGGAGTGAGGATATGGGACCTCATCTCCTTTATATATTAAGGTTAATTTAAAGTTTAAAGCTTATTGCTTAGTTTGATCCTCGTTTTATTTGACCGTAGGGTGCCGTTTCCATCATGGTGGTATTGTTCGCTACCACCAATTTATATTTATTAATTATTTATTTCTCAGTAAGATGTAGTTAGAAAGGACGTGATGTTACAGATGATGAACCCTTTAGAAAGATTAGTAGATCATACTTAATGTCTGGTACTTGTATGATCTTTCCAAAATCTCCATGTAAAGTTCTCTCTATTCAAGTCTACCCCCAGTGAATTGAGTCTCTTCGATTGACTGCTTGGTCAGTAACTAAACTGTTCAGATTCTAGGAAGCGATGTTTAGTGTTTTAGGGGAAAGGAGGAAAAAACAATAGAGGGATAAAAAAAGAGAATGAGGAGCGTGTGGTATGAAGGCCAAACCTCACCCCCTCACTTCCCCCTGTATATAATTTTTCATCTTCTTCCCTACTCTAGCTAGAACTGTAAATGTATTAGAGTTCCTAAACTTTAGTTCCTAGTATTCAATCATTGATGTTATCATGACCCAATAAGCTTAAATGATTAGAGCAATAATATAATATAATACTATAATATATTATAGATCAACGTTGATCTCTAGCCATTATTATGACCACCTAAGATCATTTAAGTTACTATTCGTTAAATATATATTAATTAATTATTAAATTTATCATTCAAGTAATTGTAAACTTGATCGAAGCACATTTTTTCATATATGGCTAAGTTAAGATTTGTAATATTCCTTTAACGAGTTAACTTTTGTCAAGTTCTATTTCAGATGATAGTTATTTAGCTAATATATTTGATTTAGATTTGAGGTCTCGCTTTCGATAATCTTTGATGTATTTCTATGAGTAATAATAATAATGGTCACAATTTGCTCGACCCGTGGTAGTTTTCTACTTGACAAGTATTCGTAATACTAATTTCTAATAATGTGCATTTTCTCCGGTACGTCTAAACGGTAGAAGTGGGTTGTCGTTTATGGGTGATTGTTAAGGGTTTGTAGTTTGAACGACAACATTTGTTTTGGTGTCGACAAGGTGATTCTTTTTTGTTTTTGTTTTGGTGTTGACACAGTGTAACGGTGCTTTGGTGTCGAAATAGGTGCAGTTGTGGTTTCTGGTCAGCATTTTGGTGTCTATACTAGCGTTCTTGGTTTGCCTTGGCATTCATCATTAGTGACCTTGGTTTGCCTTGACCTCCATTCATCATCATCATTAATATGATATCAATAGCACGACATTAGCTTTTGTATGGCTGCTTAGTTTGGCGGCCATCTTTGATTTAGGTTGTCTAGGTAGTGGTGGTTTGGTGACTTGCCCTATTCCTTTCTATGACAGTTGTGCAATTTCGTTGTCCTTTTGTGGGTCTTAATGGGAGTCATGATGGTGGTGAAACGTGCTTACCGAGAGTTATTTGATCAACACATTCGTGATCGTCGTTGCAGCATTGATGCGCAAGTTATTACAAAACACTCTCTTTCCATTAATTTAGTTGTTTTCTCGGAGGCTAAGGTAACTTTAAGCGTATGGGGATTTGGTTATGCGGGTTTTTTATCAAAACGCATACTCTTCATTCTAAGTGTCTTCATGACAGGGGATTAGATTTTTTGACACCCCCTGATGGTGGTGATTGTGTTGTTAGCTTTATGATCAATGATTTTACCAAGCCACAAGTTCCTTCTGCTTTTGAACAATTTGATCATGTTGATGGTTTGGTGCAAGACCAACATGGTGGTTTTACTATGGCTCTCCTTGATAGTTTGCTTTCAAAGGATTTGCACACTATTAAATCCATTTCTCTTAAGTGTTGTCTGGGGTTTTCTTGGCTCTTGAAAGGAGCTTTGATAAAGTGATTTGCAAGCCTGATGACATCTCTTGTTGGGTTAGTTTATTAGTATGGCCTCTTTGTATCCGTAAAATCTTTTGCCTATGGAATAATCTTCAGTGTAAGTCTACTATCAAGCATCAAGGTTAGGAAGAGAGTATCGTCAATTCCATTCGATCTTGGAGTGTTCTTGGTGGTAGTTTGCAGCTTATGAGGGAAAGTTTGGTTGAATTTCTCCTCCTTTGTCAAATGTTGATGAGGAATAGTTCAAATCACCAGCAATAAGCCAAGGGGAGAGCTGAATGTTGGGAGTAGACCTTAATTTGGTGAGGGAAATATTAAGTTGTGTAAGAGGAAGACTTTCGATGGCCATTATACTACGGTAGTCATAGTTCTTTCCTTTTCTTGTGTTACTCCTTATAATGATGCTACTCTTGAGGACTTAAAGGCTACAAACCCTTTGCGGCCTGCTCCCTCCATTCCACATATACCTATTGATCATCATAACCTCATCACATCTCCAGTTGTGGTTTTAGACAGGATTAAGTTTTCCTCGTGGCACGTCTTGTGGAAACGACGGTTGGCATGCTCAACACCTTATAGATTGCTTGAGTGGAGTTGTTGTTGCTATTTCTGATGAGTTGCTCACCTCTACCTCACAAGTGGTGAATCTCTTTCTGGATGGGAAATGTCCCACGATGATGGGTGAGTATATTGCTAGTACTCTTCTCACATTGCTTCTCCAGGTGCTGGTATTCGTCCAATAGTTGTGGGTATCATTTGGAGGCAAATAGTTTCAAAGGTTAGTGTTATTATGGTTATTTACATTATTTACAATTTGGAGTTGGGGTGTCGGGAGGAGGTGAGGTAATACTTCATGTCGTGAATCGATTAATTGAGGATCGTTTCGTTGTTGGTCTTTCGATCTTGTTGGTGGGTTTTGAAAATTCTTTGGTAGATCGACAGGTTATGTTACAAGAAGTTGTTCTAGTCCTACTACCTCACGTGAGATGGAATTTTTCTACTCCAATCCAGCTAGATTGTACCATGTGGAACACACTTTATGGTCATTCCAAGGGTGAATTAGGGTAATCCCCTTTGCCCTCTGCCTTTTGTTTTAGTGTTACATCCCTTGATATGTAAAATCAGAGACACATTTGACTTATGTGTACATGCTTCGTATTCAAATTATGGCACTATTGTTGGAGATACCTTGGTTGTGCGAAACTTTTTAGAGTTGATTATAGAGGAAGGTCTCGTTTCAGCTTACATCTCAACATTGATAAAACTGTGGTTTTTTGGCCAAAGAAAGACCCTAGAAGCAGGCTTGCAGGTTTATTCCCGTCTAATATTGCTCAACCCTTGCATGATGTTAAATTACTTGGTGGGCCCATCAGTGTGGATTTTGATTTCAGCCATAAGCTTGTGATGAAGAGAGTGGAAAAAACCATTGTTCTTATGGATGTGGGCGCTAAGATTAATGGTCCTCAATACTTTTCTATGTGCACATGCCCTTCCCATGTCTTTGGGTCGGACTAACATTCGTTTAACATGGCTCTTCGTTCTATCCTATAGCGTATTGTTACTGCTTTTGGTCCAGGGTTCGGCGACTGGGCAAGGAGGCTAGCCACCTTAGCGTTTGCATTTGGGGGGATTGGTGTCTATTCTGCAGGTGATGTTTTGAACTATGCATGCCTTTCTTGCGTTACGATTGAAGTTTGCATGTATGTTGACTAAGCTTCTTCGTCATGTTGTGCTGTGGCTTCTGGACCGAACTTTGATGATTATTTGTGTGTGTTTAATAAGACTATGGAGACTGACCTTTTGAATAATCCAAGTGATATTGCTACCCCCAAACTCGTGAAGAAACGGGTATATATATATATATATATTTCACACAGGTTCTAGAACTGAAGAATCCGTATTTTCTTTATCTCTAATGGCTTTATGAAAATCTTAACACGGATACAGCACTTCTGATTGGCTTAAGGCGGTCCCGATTTCATGTTTGGGGCACACTATAAATGGTATGGCTTATCATTATGTGTTATGTCAATGATTGGTTGTTCCCTTGTATTATATTTCGAAGCCGTGTTTAGCTTGCTCTAAGGTTTTGTTGGGGATACTTATGGACACCATGTTGTGTCCTGTGCTAATATTATTGGTATTAAATGTCGACAAAATGGTGTGTGGAATACCCTTATAGACGGTTGCTATCGGTCTGAGACTTCAGTTGGTAAGGAAGTTATTATTGGATTGGGTGGCGAGTGCGACGAACAACGGACATGCTACTCTACTCTTTGGATGGGGGTCTTGATGTGTTTATTGATCTGGCTGAGTCATCGCCCTTAACTGAATAGGGCATGTCTAACTTCGTGCCCGCTCGTGCGGTGATTGATGTGGTACAACGTAAACATGTCAGGTATGAGGCTAAGTGTGCGACTATTGGAATGGTTTTCTCCCTTCCTCCTTCTCTTCTTTGCGAGAATTAGAGAAGGATGTTGTTGTCTTGCTTAAAAGGATACAAAAAGTTCTCTTTAGCTCGACATATTGGGGCACGCGTTGCTAGCTACTTACATCTTTACTAGGATTAGTTTCGCTATAGTTTAAGGAGTGGGGGGCCATATACTATCTTGACTTCATTAAATATCTTAGAAGGAGTGTGCTTTGCTTGCTCTAGGGTTTTGGTTGGGGATATTTTCAGTGATCATGCGGTATCGTGTGGTGGTATTGTGGGTAATGAACATCAGCATAATGTAGTTTAGGATACCCTTGTTGATATTTCCTATCGGTTTGGGATTTCGGCAAGAAAAGAGGTTGACATTGGGTTGTCTGGGGAACGATGGGGCCCTCAGGCCTGCGGATGTGCTACATTTTGACAGGGTCTTCTCCCTTTACCCAGTCTGGGTTGTCTGACTTTGTTCCTGGATGTGTTGTTGCTGATGTGGCTCATCGGAAGCGGGTCAAGTATGAAGCTCGTTGTCGAGCAATTCGGCATGGCTTCCTTCCCTTTTCCTTTTCTTCTCTTAGGGAATTGGAAAAGGAGGTTGTTGCATTGCTAAAGTGGGTTCATAACTTCTCGAAGACTCAGGACATAGGGGCACGTGCTGCTGCCCATATTTTTACTTGGATAGGGTTTTCTATAAATAGAGGAGTGATGCCCAAATTGTATCTCGGTTGCCCACTAATTCTTGTAAGTTGTATGATTTTTGCGCGTTTTATAATAATAATAATAATAATAATAATAATAGTAATAATAATAATAATAATAGGGTTTGCGGTAGCTAGAGGAGTGGGTGCCCAGATTGTATCTCGTTGCCCACTAATTTCTTGTAGGTTGTATGATTTTTGTCCCTTTATTATTATTATTATAATAATAATAATAATAATAATAATAATAATTTGAGTTTGTTTCCTCCTCTGGCGTTTCTCCTTATAATGATGCTACTCTAAAAGAATTAAAGGCTAAGCACCCTTTCATGCCTGCTACTTCCTTACCACATAGACCTATTGAGCATCATCCCCTCATCGCATCTCTAGTTGTTATTTTAGACAAGATTAAGAATTTTTCTCGTGGCACTTCTTGTGGAAGGGATGGTTTGCGTGCTCAACACCTTATGGATTGCTTGAGTGGAGCTGTTGTTGCTGTTTCCCATGAGTTAGTCAACTCTATCACCCAAGTGATGAATCTCTTTCTTGATGGGTGAGTATATTGCTAGTGCTCACACCCCTTGTCAAGTCGGGTGATGGTGTTCGTCCTATAGTTGTAGGTACTTTTTGGAGGCAACTAGTTGCAAATGTTAGCGTTGTTATGATTGGTATTTCTTTGGATGGTTATTTAGATGATCTATAATTTGGTATTGGGGTGTCGGGAGGAGGCGAGGATATACTTCATGTCGTGAATCGATTGATTGAGGATTGTGGCGGTATTGCTGGTCTTTCGATGTTGTTAGTGGATTTTAAAATGCTTTCAACTTGGTAGATCGAGAGGTTATGTTACGAAACGTTCGACTTTGTTGTCCTGCTATCCCACGTTGGGTGGAATTTTCCTACTCTAATCCATCTAGATTGTATTATGGGGAACACACAATCGTGTTTCCAGGGGTTGCAACATTGTGATCCGCTTAGCCCTCTGCTTTTTGCTTTAGTGTTACATCCCTTGGTTTGTAAAATCAAAGACACTTTTGAACGATGTCTGCAGGCTTGGTATTTAGATGATGGCACTATTGTTGGAGATACCTTGGTCGTTGTGGCGAAGGTTTTAGAGTTGATTATATAGGATGGTCCTCGTTACAGCTTGCAACTCAACATTGATAAAATTAAGATTTTTTTGCCAAAGGAAGACCCTAGAAGCATACTTGCAGGTGTCTTCCCGGCTAATATTGCTCGGCCCTTACACGGTGTTAATACTCGATGAGCCCGCCAGTGTGGATTTCGATTTCAATAGTGAGCTTGTGATGGAGAGAGTGACCAAAAGCATTGTGCTTATGGATGCAGTTTCTAAGATTAATGGTCCTCAATGAGAGTTGTTGCTTCTTCGTGCTTATACTGGGTTTTCAAAACTCTAATTTGCTATGAGTACATGTCCTCCACGTGTCTTTAAGTCGACCTAGCATTTGTTTGACATGGCTCTTCGTTCTGCCATACAGCGTGTTGTTATTGCTTCTGGTCCAGGTTTTAGCGACGGGCAATGGAGGCTTGCCACCTTAACCTTCGCATTTGGAGATATTGGTGTCTATTCTGCAAGTGATATTTTGAATTATGCCTTTCTTGCGTCATAATTGCATGTTATTGGTTTACAGACTAAGCTTTTTCGACATGAGGGTGTTGTAGCATATGGACCTATATTTGATGATGCACTGAGTGTGTTTAATAGGACTATGAAGACTGACCTTTTAAGTAATCTAAGTCAGATTGCGACCCCAAGACTTATGAATAAACTTGCATATACTCCCTCTATTCCATATAGATGATACCGTTTAACTGGCACAGAGTTTTAGGAGTGTTACTTGACTTGTTTATTTTATTGTGAGTAGTTGGTTGTTGGTAATTGTTTAAGTACATTAAGTACATGGTGAGCCATATGTAGGTCATGGTTGTAATGACAAAAGTACAGAAAGTACATGGTTGGGGGTGGGTGGGTGGAACCCACTCATAATAAAAGATTATATTTTTATTGTAGGATCATGCTGCTATTTATAGAAGTGTATCATCTAATATGGGACAGATAAATATAGGAAGTGTATCATCTAATATGGGATGGAGGGAATATATATTTCACATGGGTTACTAAAGATGCAGAATCGACATTTTTTTAATCTTCGCCACTGATGGCTTTGTGGAAATTTCAATAAGGAGATCGTACTTCTGATTGGTTAAGGTAGTCCCGATTGCCACGTTGTGTCCTGTGCTTGTATTGTTGGTATCATCGACATAATGGTGTGCGCGATATCCTTGTAGAAGTTTGCTACCGGTCTAAGATTTCAGTTGCTAAGTGTTGTAAGGAAAAAGAACCCCTGACCTCTATTGAATAGGGGGGCAATCCAAATGTGACACGTGACCCTATTAGGGGCTGACTCATGTCAACCTTCAAGGGATCACAAGTGTCCTCTTCTGAGAATGACATGTGGCAAGCACTTTGTGCTTGACACAAATGGCAAAAAGCCTTAAATGAGGCAAGCCCAAAAGGCTAAAGAAAACTTGAGCTACGCCATGTGTCAATAAATGAGAGAGCAGTCAATCAGAAGACCCTATTTTAGGCCAAAACTAGGAGGCTTAAGCCCTCCTAACTAGTATAACTTAAGTCACATCAGAAAAGGTAACATTTCACACATCCCCATAAATGTTGTATTGTCATATCAGAGCACCTATCTCTAAGATTTTATGTTTCTAAAATACTCACTTGCATCGGAAGGGGAATCAACCAAAACCCTCCAGGGTTGGCTTCCTTCGTGCAGGTTCGGAGCAAGGATCGGATCATTACCTACCCAAGTCTCCTAAATTACCCTTTTACCCTTGAAGAACATCAAGCACACAACAACATTTGGCCCTGACTGTGGGCGGACGTAGAGTAATGACTGATTGCAAATCCTCTAACATTGCACGTAATCAAAGTATGCAAGTCCTAGTAGAAGACACCGACGAAGATGAACGTCCACCTCGAGGACAAGATTACCGTGAGCTTGAGAAGACAGCAGGAGATCGTCGGATGGTGAATGGCCTTCCATTAGATCAAACAGTTATGAAAGAAAATCGTGATCATCTATATAACTTATCTGGAAACTCTTCTTAACGATTTCCAGACTAGGATGGTCAGATTCATCTATGAACAGATCAAGCACAACATGCTCTTTTTCACTCATGGAGGGTAGCAGACTAAAGCGACGTCCAAAGCTTATCACTTAGGACGGTCGCCCACAGCCAATGCCGGACCTAGCCGGCAGCCTCTTCTAGAAAGCTCCCAGCGAGTTTCAAAAGAAAAGCGGCCAGCTAGGAGTGAACAGTCAAGAAGGTTAAATTGGAATTTAGTACTTGAAGACCCAATGAGGCAAGGAGCTACATTCCAAAGAAAACCTTAAGGACTGACGCTCGTTAGTACTTAGAGGCGAAGAGAACATCGACACATCTACACTCAACTACTGGCTCAACTCCGTATCTGAGGGACCCGCCCCTGGTCACCTACTCACATAAAGATGGGCAAGGGATATTTATGTTAGTTCCTGGGTTGTACCAAGAGCCAGTGTTCAATAGTCATTGGCTGGGGTAAATCAGGAGCCCAGACGAAGATTCCCTACTGAGAACAGGGGGAAATCAGGTTGTGGGACAACAAGGAGCTTTAGAAGTCAATTGGCCAACTCCATTCTCGGCCAGATTTATGAAAGCACCCCCATAGCCAAAGGTCAAGCTACCAACCATCGAGCCTTTTGATGGGATAACTAACTTGGACGATCATTTAGCGGCCTATAAACACCAGATATATGTCCAAGTAGTGGACGATGCTACGTTGTGCAAAAATTCCCGACTACTCCCATGGGAATGGCCCAAAAGTGGTTCAATAACCTTCCCTCGAAATCCGTTGACAACTTTACTGAACTCAACTATTTGTTTACTCATCACTTTGTGGCCAACCAGCAATTCATCTAGGAAAGATCATTCAAGAGCCCAAGGAAAAATATTTAACCTCGAGGCGCTCCATATACAAGACCTAAATGTTGGAGTAGCTTTTGATGCATACATCCAGGTCCTTAGGCCAGGACGTTTTAAGTTCCACTTGGTAAAAAGAAAGTTGTTACTCTAACTGAGGCATTAAGGGAGGCCGAAGCCTTTATACAAGCGACTTAGGTCTGTGTTGTGCAGAGTCAAAACACCCAGCTCAGAAGAAAATTGAGGAGGTAGTCCAAGAAAAGAAGAGAGATCCTAAGAAGGAAAAAACTTAGGGTCGTGTCCTCGGCAAAGACCTTATTTGGAGGCAACAGGAGAGGAAGGGAAGAGACTCGAGATCTGATCTAATTCACCAAAGATCTCTACTCTATCCTTATAGATATCAAAGACCATCATAATCTCAAGGCCCTAGCAGAGATGAAAACCCCCTATAAAATCAGAGATCGAAGCAAGTATTGCCACTTCCATAAGGATTGTGGGCATGAAAAAAATGAATGTAAGCATCTGAAAAGAGCTTTGGAAGATTTAGACCGGCAAGAAAAGATGAATTCTTACCTGCCCAATGCCGGACTAAAGTTCCACAAAAAATAAAACAAGAAGTCCAACAAGAAAGACGATGAAGGTACTGATGAGGATGTGGATGGTCATATCCGGAGGCTTTGCCACCGGAGGACCAACAAACTGAGGGTACAAGAATTATGTCCGCAAACTTAGGTTGGTCCTAACAGCCGAAAGATCTAAGCAGGAGCCTTTTCCTAAAGTACTCATTAGTAAAGAAGATGGAGGCAAGATAAGAACCCCCCATAACGATCCATTAATGGTGGAAATGAAAGTTACCAATCTGAGAGTTTGTCGGATCTTGATTGATACAGGAAGCTCCACGGATATCATCTCAGATGATTGCTTGTCACGATTAAAGTTTCATGAGCATTAGTTGACACCCTTCCAACATCCTATCATTGGATTAGGAGGGGGAGTGATACATCCTATGGGCTCAGTTACTTTGCCAGTCCGGATTGGAGACAAAGAAAGGTCTAGGATGGTGTGGTTGTTAGAAATTTGACGGCGTACAACATAATCCTTGGACGACTCACTTTGATTAGTGTTAAGGCAGTCATAGTGACTCATCTTATGCTTATGAAGTATGAAAGCGATGATGGAAAGATTGATAGTGTATATGGAGATCAGTAAACGGACAGAGAATGCTACTTGACAACCGTAAGACCTTCGTCTTAGAAGAACGATCTGTTTGAGACCTCCGTCTCTCTCCCGAGGAAGGAGTTTCAGGATTCTCATACGACCCTCACCCAATTGAGGAAAACGTCTGGGGGTCCCAAACTCAAAGAAAAGAAAGTTTGTGGAAGTTTAGGAGGAGCAAATCTGAGGTTCGTCCGAAGAAGTCATGACGATTATGGGATCATGCACAGAACGTCTAGAGCCTGGGGAGGTTCCAGAAGACATCCAACTTGATGAAGAATGCCCTGATCATTTAGTACATAGGCTCGTCCTTACACAAGAGCAAAAAAGAACGTCTTGTCCTCCTACTTAGGGAATATCAGGTCGTATTTTCATTTAGCGTTGATGAGATGCCACGAATAGGCCCCATTATAGCTGTTCGCAAATTAAATGTACATCCTAAGTGCAAGCTTATACGGCAAAAGAAAAGGCACTTACGAGAGGCTCAGAACAAATCTGTGAACCAAGAAAGGCAAAATCTCCGAGATGCCAAGTTTATCAGTGAAACTTACTATACTGTTTGGGTTTCGAATGTCAACATGGTACCAAAGCCCAATGGAACATGGAGAATGTGCATAGTTTACACTAACCTAAATAAAGCTTGCCCTAAGGATAGTTTTCCTTTGCCTAAGTTAGACATGATCCATTAATTTTCATGTACGCCAACTTCTGATTCCATCAAATTCCCATGCATGAAGAAGATGAGGACAAAACGTCCTTCATCACAGAAAAGGGGCTCTATGGTTTGTTGAAGATGTCATTTGGATTGAGTAATTACCTTCCAACGGCTGTTCAACACCATATTACAGAAGCAGATAGGTAGGAATATGGAGGTGTACATTAATGACATGATAGTCAAAAGTAAGTTAGAGCATTTTCACTTTAACGATCTACGAGAGACCTTTGAGACTCTAAGGACCTACAATATGCGGCTAAATTCCAAAATGTGTGTGTTTGGGGTAACAACCGGAAAGTTCATAGGCTTCATGGTCGACCAGAGAGGAATTGAGGCAAATCTGAACAAGATTCAGGTAGTGCTCAATATGAAGTCACCAGGCAAGATTAGAGAAGTCCAACTTTTGATAAGTGACATCACTTCTTCAACACCATAATAAAGAAAGCTCGTTTTGAATGGACTCCTGAGGGAGAAAAGGCTCTTAATAGGTTAAAGATCATCTATGACAGTTGCCTAGATTGATAAACCCAACAGAGGGGCAAAGACTTTAAATGTACCTGGTTGTTTCCCCCATGCTGTCAGTGCAACCTTTAATAGCTGAGCGTGACAATGTGCAAGTACCAGTCTATTT
Source organism: Patellifolia procumbens (assembly GCA_947645195.1). Classification (NCBI taxonomy): domain Eukaryota; kingdom Viridiplantae; phylum Streptophyta; class Magnoliopsida; order Caryophyllales; family Amaranthaceae; genus Patellifolia; species Patellifolia procumbens. The sequence goes on along the minus strand of CANSGD010001524.1, from coordinate 246,381 downwards.
TGTGAGTCACGTCCTACGAGATGCTGAGCTACGTTATTCATATATAGAGAAGTTCGATTGGCATTGGTAATGGCCAGCCGGAAACTACGACCTTAATTCTTTGCTCATTCAATTTTGCTATACACCGACAGCCCCTAAAGCAGGTGCTCCAAATATTGGATGCCTCTAGACGAATTCTAAAGTGGGTTGTCGAGTTGAACATGTTTGAAATTGATTTTGAGACAAGGAAAGCAATTAAAGGCCAGGCTTTGGCCGAATTTATAGTTGAGCTAACTCGACCGAATGGCTTTGATTACAAAAAGATGATCCTGCCAAGGGCAAGAAACTTGGACCTTGATTGTGGACGGATCATCCACGCCAAATGGTAGTGGGCAGGAACAATCTTTGAATCTACATAAAGGACAACATGTTCGAATATGCAATGAGGTTTCAGTTCCCTGTCTCCAATTATGAGGCCGAGTAGGGGGGCAAGAAATTGAAGCAAATAGATTCAATCCTAGTGGTAAGCCAAGTTAAGGGAGATTACGACTTTAAAGAAATGGCTATGAACAAGTATAGCCAGCTCATCATAGAGGAAGTTGAAACATTACAGAGGTTCGACCTGGAACAAATCCTAAGGTTTTCGAACAATCAGGCAGATGCACTTTCCAAACTAGTAAGCTCAGCGGCTTATGATACCCTAAGGACTGTGTTTTTGGAGGTGTTGAGTCAAAAGAGTATCGGCAAGGAAGAGACATTGTTCCTCAAAAGGGGGCACGTCTTGGATGGACCCCCTTATGAGGTTTAAAACCACTGGTGAGCAGCCACAAGATCTCATGGAGGCTAAGTACGTAAGGGCAAGGGACAAGTGGTTTAAGTTATGGAATGGAGGATTGTATAAGGTAGGCTTTAATAAGCCATGGATGAAGTGTGGAAGTAAAGAAGATGGTCTTGAAATCCTCAAAGGGCTACATGAAGGAGCATGTGCCTCCCACATTGGGGGGGCTATGCATTAGGAGAAAAAACTCTGAGAACGGGTTAATTCTGGTCGACCCAGAAGCAAAAGGCTTTGGATTATGTCAAAAGATGTGGAAGTTGCCAATAACATGCAAATCTCCATCAATGGTCGTCAACTTACTCACTCCTATTCTTTTCCCTCTACCGTTTGCAAAGTGGGGCATGGATATCCTTGGTCGATTTCCTATGGCGGCTGGAAAGAACAAGTTTGTTATAGTACTGTGGACTACTTCAGTAAATGGGTAGAGGCAGAACCCGTGAGACGTATTACTACAAAAGATGTCAAAATTTTCATTTGGAAAAACATAATCACCCGGTTCGGCATGCCCCATTCCATAGTTTTGTTACAATGGACTACATTTCGAGACACCTATGCTAAAAGACTGGCTAGCTGAGAGAAATATCAGGGGACACTTTGCGGTTGTAGCCCATCCACAGGCAAATGGCCAGGTAGAATTGATATCACGTATTTATATAGAGTTTTCTCCCTTATTTACAAGCTAATTTATGCGTCATTGGAGCTCTTTGGAGCTATTTTGTGCTAACTATCGTATGTAGTTGTGGTTTCGTGTTTTAGTATTGAATTGCAGGTTTTATGGAGTTTTCTCCTTATTCCCGAGCCTTTTGGAAGCAACCACGGCTTTACGAGATGTTACGAGGCACGTAGGATGGCTCACGAGCTTTATGGATAGTTTAGGAGGTCCCAAGACCCCTAAACGTGAAGATTAGAGAGCCAAAGAGTCAAAGGAGGTTTCCGTGCACTGATCGGGCGAAATATTTATGATCGGGTATGAAAGTTGCGGACCCGATCGGGCAAGGCGTGCCCGATCAGATCGGGCGGAACATCAATGAACCAGACCCGATCGGGCGTAGTGTGCCCGACCCGATCGGGCTGGGGGCTGCTACATCTCATCATGATGCTGCGGATTAGGGGAGCGTGCTGGTACATGTCGTCGCTTGGCCCGATCGGGTGGCTGCCTAAGGCCTGATCGGGTGGGCCGCATTTTCACCCTCAGCTTGCTGAGCTGCTGCGTGGACCACGAGAAGCAAAAGAAGATTTTTGGTATTTGACCCGATCGGGTGGGTGCCACGGGCCCGATCGGGTCTGGTACATTTATACGCGGAATTTGACTTTCTTTTTCCGTTTCTAATTAGACTTGAGGGGTATTATAAATACCGTTTTCCTCATTATTTAGAGACATCTTTTATTCATATTTCATTAGCTTTAGACTAGTTTTATTCTTCATTTTTCTTAGTTCAATTTAGAGGTGATCAAACCTATTTCAATTTCAATAAAGTTCCTGCTTTCCATCAGTTGGTACTCTTCTCTACTCTTTATCTCTTTAATTACTTTGATTGCTTAGTTTATTTATTTAATTGTTCATGATGCAATTGTTAGGGTTTCATATTAGTTTTGTCGTTATTAATTCGATCATGTCTGAGTAGTCTCTTTCTAGGGTGTTAGATAGGAAAGCCATGTTTATACCATGATTGTGATTTAGACTCTTATCGATTTCTAGGGTTTGATTAGGGTGATTGTGATGTGATTTGTTCTTTATTGAGTAATTAACGTTATTGCGCAGTTTCGTTGGTTGCTTGTGGTTAATAGTTGTTTGCACAGATCCGTCTTACGACTAGAGGCCTAGGACACGTCAGTAGTTCTGATTACGTTAGTGAACATGCGGCGTATGTTGAACTATGAGCGTTGAGTCTTAACCATAGCTCAACATAGGCTCTAATCACCCGACTCTTGACTTAGGTTTTGATAGTTGTTGACCCTATTTGATTGGTATAAGCATGGTGGACCGACCTAATACCCTAGGCTTTTATTCCATAGTTTAATCCTCGATTTACTCCGTCTTCTGTAGTCTATTCTTTAGTTTAATTAATTGCTTCCTGATTTCATCTGGAGTAGCTGAATTGGTTGAATATTGATTTAGAAACTCTGTCTCCCTGTGGATTCGACCCTGCTTCCACTGACTACCTAGTTAGAGGTCTGTAGGTTTATTTTTGATTAGGTGACACGACTAAAACCTATCAAATTTTGGCGCCTTTGCCGGGGAGACGGCTAGTTCTCTAAGTTTTTATTTAATTATTTGGTCTACTTCTCTGTACCTCATTGGAACTTCATTGTTTCAATCGAGGTACCCTTTACTGCTGCTTTTTGTTTCTTTTGTATGCCCAGGTCCCAAAGAAACGGTTCCCCCATTCCAGCGGACCCCGATCTTGATAGGACAATCAGGCGGATCCGAAAGATAAAGCAGAAAGAAAAGCAGTCTGTTCAGCTGAACACCTCTAGAACAGACACCTTGAGTTCAGTCATGTCAAAGTCACTGAAGTCATATGGGGTGCCCAACCCAGATGATCTCTCCACTGGACCTACTATGCCCACCATTGCCGCAGCAAATTTTGAGATTAAGCCTGGACTCATCAGCATGGTCTAGCAAAATCAGTTTGGTGGGCATCCTACTGAAGATCCGGCAAATCATCTGCAACGGTTTCAACAACTTTGTCGAACTGTTAAACATGCCGGCGTCACTCCAGATCAACTCAAAGTCATGTTGTTCGAGTTTTCACTGAGAGATAGAGCCTAAAAATGGTTGAACGATGTGAAAGAAACCGAGTGGAGTGAGATTTCTGCTGCATTTCTGAGAGAGTATTACCCACCCACTAATACAGCAGAAATCAGAAATAAACTGGCCACGTTTTCCCAAGAGCCTGATGAAACATTAAGGGAAGCGTGGGCTAGGTTTAGAGATCTACAGAGAGAGTGTCCACACCATAATATGGACAAATGGTTCTTGACGCAGACATTCTACAATGGTTTGCAGCCTCAGACGAAGTGTATTGTTGATTCGTCTGCAGGAGGAGTGTTTTTAGACAAGGCAGTTGATGAGGGTTATGAATTCATATCAAATCTTGCAGCCAATGACCATTCATCATCTAGGAGTTTGACTAAGAAGGTACTTGAAGCTGACACTATTTCATTGCTTACATCTCAGATGGCGCAACTGACTCAGCAACTAATGAAGTCTTCTAGTTCGACACCTCCGCCTATGAGCATCAATGCTATGTCTGCCGTAGCACCCATTACCTCATCTTACTGCGAGGTATGTGGTGTTCAGGGTCACTTTGGGCATAACTGTCAGTTCAGTCAATTTCAGATGGAGCAGGCAAACGCCTTTCAACAAAGGCCACAAACCTTCCCCCTCCACATAACTACCAAAATCCACAAAACTATCAACCTCCACCTCCACAAAACTATCCTAAACCCTCATACCATCAAACCCCACAAAATTTCAATAGACCACCACCACAAAACTTCCATCACCATAACAACTTCCAAACTCCACAAAACTTTCCCACCCCACCTCCACAAAACAATAACCCGCAAGAGCCTAGCAATTCTGAACTGATGAAACTAATAGTGTCTATGCAAAAGGCACATGAGGAAGCACGGAGGAACCAAGAGAAGCATATCAAACTTCTCGAGGCTCAAGTTGCCCAGTTGGCAGAAACTAATGCACAGAGGCAACAGGGACAATTGCCAGGGCAACCAGTTCAGAGAGAACATGTGAATGCCATCACTCTTCGTAGTGGCATTGCATATGATGCCCCTCCAGTGCCCATTGATGAGGTTACCCCAACTGCAGGGAAGAAGAGGGTGGTAGAGGAAGGAAAAAGAAAGAATTCGACGTCTGAAGTCGATTTGTCTGCAGAAGCTGAACAGACAGGGAAGAAAAAGGAGAAGGTTTCTGAAACGCCTTTTACACCAAGGCTACCTTTTCCTCACAGGATGCAACAGTCCAAGGTCGATCAGCAGTTTTGAGGTAACGATTCCATTCACAGACTTAATTACCCAAGTGCCTGTTTATGCCAAATTTCTGAAAGACATGATTACTAAGAAAAGAGACTTTGGTGGGGTAGAACGTGTCGCTCTTACTGAAGAGTGTAGTGCTTTTATTCAAAATAAAACCCCACCAAAGTTAAAAGATCCTGGTAGTTTTTCTATACCCTGCCATCTTGGACCTATTTTTAGCCATTGTCTGTTTATAAGAAACTGAACATGGGCCCCTAAATGCACACAAATCACTTTACAGATGGCGGATCGTTCTGTAAAATACCCTCTAGGTGTTTTAGAGGACGTTCCTGTTAGGGTTGGGAAATTCTATATCCCTGTTGATTTTGTGGTATTAGATATGGATGAGGATGCCCAGATTCCTATTATCTTGGGTAGGCCATTTTTGTGTACTGTTGGTGCTGTCATTGATGTCAAGTCTGGGTCTTTAACTCTTAGTGTTGGTGATGACAAAGTGATGTTTAAACTAACCAATACTGTTAAGGCACCTATGCTTGAACAATCTTTTGCAGGGATAAGGTTTTAGATGAAGTAGGGGTGGAGAAGGCTCCAATTCCACCTAAGGTTGCCTCACCGTCTGGAGGCATAGTCAAGAACATTTGGAGAAGAAAGATTTTTGATGAGGGTGGCACTCACTGCCACGCCCCTCCTATTTGAGAGAGGGCGGATCATGGTCGTGCGGGACCTTTATAAACCAGCGCTGTGCGAGAGGAAACTCGTATTTCTTTTCTTTCCCTTTTCCTTTTCTTTTTATTTTTTCTTTTTGTGAGCGAGAGTGAGGGTACTAACATTGTTTTTCCTCTTAGCATAGTCCTTATCACCTTTTGGCATTGAGGACACTGCCAAGTTCAGCTTGGGGGAGGAGTTCTGTTTGTATTCCCTATCTCTTTTACTGCTTTCTAGAATAGTTTTACTGCTTTCGAAAAATACTGAAAAAATAAAAAAAATATGGTTCCCATGACTGGTTTAGTTGCCTCCCTGTGCCCCTTGTTGTGCTCTATTTGAAATTGATTTGACTCTGTTTTCTGGATAGCTGGGCATTTGTGATCTTGAGGCTATGATTTGATGTTTGATTGCTATGATTTCGAGCATTTTTGGATTATATTAGACCACTTTGTGCTGCATACCTGAATTGGTTAGACTGTGAGGTCTCTTTGTAGCCTATTGGATTCATATTATTATCCAGTCTATTCTTGTGTTAGTTCCTCTTTAGTGGATTGATCTTGACTTTGACTTCGTACTTGTCTGATTTTAGATGACTTGTAGCATGTGCTGCGATAGAGGCGTTCTTTTGTCTTATTCTTGAGCTTCAGAGTGAGTTTTTGATATACTTTTATCCTCCTTAGCCCCGCTGAGCCTAATGACTTGTTTCGTGTTACTTAAACCCCTATTATGAGCCAAAAGCCTTCACTTGATATTATTCCCAGCCTAGCTTGGGGGAGCTTTTGTATGGGTTGAGTTTGAGATTGGTTTGTTGGTTTAGTTTGGTTTTTGAGGAATTTGAAAGTGTATTTGCTGTGGTTTGAGAAAGAGAAAGAGAAAAGAAAAAAAAAGCAAGTTTAGAGTTGCGTGGATGAAGTTCAGAAAAATGAAAGAAAAATGAAATGAAAATTCAAAAGAATTCTAGTTCTTTCATTCACGTACGTTCATAAAAGAATATTTGCTCCATTGCTAGAAAATTGGGTTTGTTATGCGCTTTTCATTGATTTATGAGAGTTGCGTTATTTTACATGGTTTTATGGTGATTGTTGGGAGTTGTGAAGGCCATCTTAGGCCTTGTTTGAATGGTTTATGCTCCCCCTTTCTTGGTTTTTCCACCGCATCACCCAAAAGTATCCCCTACCTCTCACCTAAGCCCCATTACAACCCTATAAAGTCCTCTTGAGCTCGTGTCTGCAATGTTCATTTGATTGATTTCGAGTTAGTTTGTCAAAGTTAAAGAGTATTTCTGATAATTGAGTCGACTTGACTAGGATGAGCGTCATTGAACCTTCTTAAACACATGAGAGTGTGAGTGGGAAGGGTACTTATGGTCGGGTTGGTGAGTGTTCGGGCACATTCTTTGCCTGCCACAAAATTGAGAGGAGTGACACCCTTGTGAGTGTCTTTTCAGGACTTGTATGCTTTGTGGATGCTTGAGTTTGATAAATTGCCTGAATGATTGGTGGTTGGATGGATTTGATGAGCCAAACTTGAATTATGCCTGCTTGAACGATTCTTAGTCTTGAAAATGTTTTGAGCTTTGATTTGTTTTTATCTTTGGGGTGAGGTAATCTATTCCATGTTCATGTGCTGTTTGCTTGAGGACAAGCAAAGGTTTAGCTTGGGGGAGTTTGATATCACGTATTTATATAGAGTTTTCTCCCTTATTTACAAGCTAATTTATGCGTCATTGGAGCTCTTTGGAGCTATTTTGTGCTAACTATCGTATGTAGTTGTGGTTTCATGTTTTAGTATTGAATTGCAGGTTTTATGGAGTTTTTTCCTTATTCCTGAGCCTTTTGGAAGCAACCACGGCTTTACGAGATGTTACGAGGCACGTAGGATGGCTCACGAGCTTTATGGATAGTTTAGGAGGTCCCAAGACCCCTAAACGTGAAGATTAGAGAGCCAAAGAGTCAAAGGAGGTTTCCGTGCACTGATCGGGCAGAAATGGCCCGATCGGGCGAAATATTTATGATCGGGTATGAAAGTTGCGGACCCGATCGGGCAAGGCGTGCCCGATCAGATCGGGCGGAACATCAATGAACCAGACCCGATCGGGCGTAGTGTGCCCGACCCGATCGGGCTGGGGGCTGCTACATCTCATCATGATGCTGCGGATTAGGGGAGCGTGCTGGTACATGTCGTCGCTTGGCCCGATCGGGTGGCTGCCCAAGGCCCGATCGGGTGGGCCGCATTTTCACCCTCAGCTTGCTGGGCTGCTGCGTGGACCACGAGAAGCAAAAGAAGATTTTTGGTATTTGACCCGATCGGGTGGGTGCCACGGGCCCGATCGGGTCTGGTACATTTATACGCGGAATTTGACTTTCGTTTTCCGTTTTTAATTAGACTTGAGGGGTATTATAAATACCGTTTTCCTCATTATTTAGAGACATCTTTTATTCATATTTCATTAGCTTTAGACTAGTTTTATTCTTCATTGTTCTTAGTTCAATCCAAACACTTTAGATTAATTTAGAGGTGATCAAACCTATTTCAATTTCAATAAAGTTCCTGCTTTCCATCAGTTGGTACTCTTCTCTACTCTTTATCTCTTTAATTACTTTGATTGCTTAGTTTATTTATTTAATTGTTCATGATGCAATTATTAGGGTTTCATATTAGTTTTGTCGTTATTAATTCGATCATGTCTGAGTAGTCTCTTTCTAGGGTGTTAGATAGGAAAGCCATGTTTATACCATGATTGTGATTTAGACTCTTATCGATTTCTAGGGTTTGATTAGGGTGATTGTGATGTGATTTGTTCTTTATTGAGTAATTAACGTTATTGCGCAGTTTCGTTGGTTGCTTGTGGTTAATAGTTGTTTGCACAGATCCGTCTTACGACTAGAGGCCTAGGACACGTCAGTAGTTCTGATTACGTTAGTGAACATGCGGCGTATGTTGAACTATGAGCGTTGAGTCTTAACCATAGCTCAACATAGGCTCTAATCACCCGACTCTTGACTTAGGTTTTGATAGTTGTTGACCCTATTTGATTGGTATAAGCATGGTGGACCGACCTAATACCCTAGGTTTTTATTCCATAGTTTAATCCTCGATTTATTCCGTCTTCTGTAGTCTATTCTTTAGTTTAATTAATTCCTTCCTGATTTCATCTGGAGTAGCTGAATTGGTTGAATATTGATTTAGAAACTCTGTCTCCCTGTGGATTCGACCCTGCTTCTACTGACTACCTAGTTAGAGGTCCGTAGGTTTATTTTTGATTAGGTGACACGACTAAAACCTATCAAGAATCTTTCAACAAAATTTCTATCAAATGGCATAAAGAAGAAACTTGAGAACGCCTAAGGACTGTGGGTAGAGGAGCTACATCGTGGTTAGTTAGGACAGCGGCTAAAAATTCAATAGGAGAAGCACCCTTTACGCTTGTATATGGTGGTGAAGTTGTACTACCCATAGAGGTAGAAGAACCTTCCCCTAGAGTCATGCTATTTGAAGAAGATGTCAATTGGGCAACTATGAGAACAACTCTTGACCAATTACCAGAAGTCAGGGGCAATGCTCTTTTAGGATGCACCTCTATATGCTTTGCATGACAAGGGAGTTCAACAAAAGGGTGGTTAGACGTCCAATGAAGCTAGAAGATTTGGTACTGAGAAAAATGGAGGTTGTTGGCAGAGCTAAAGAACAAGGAAAACTCACCCCAAACTGGGAAGGACCGTACGTGATCGTCGAAGAAATAAGAGATAGGACTTATCGGTTATATTGGGGAATGGATGGGGATGGCATTTTCTCCTGCCATGGGTGATGGGGCGAGGATGGATTTGGAGTAGAGATGGCAATGGATCGGGTCTACCCAGACCTGTTAATTTATTCTAGGTCCGTTGGGTGTAGAGGGTCTATGGTTCTTTACAAGATCCATACTAGGTCCTTCTCAATTTTAAGTTGTAACTGTGTGTAATAAATTATTTCACCCTATTTTATAGCATTTCGCAATTATGAATTAAGCATTTCTAACTCATAAAAGTTTAAAAATGTTATAACTTACATTAACAAAATGTTAAAGTAACTCATAAAAGATTAAATTGGACTGTGGATCGGATATGAACTGGGTTTGGACTGACAAATGTGGACTAGAACCACACTCAACCATGTTGTTTGGGACCAAACATATTTGCTTTAACTAGTCATGGTATGTATCTAGGGAGCATTAACTCCATTCATGTGGGCTTTTGAGGAGGATCCATTGGGTCTAAATATTTAGACTCAGGCCCTTATATGGATCAAGTCTGCATGACCTTTACCATCTCGATCTAGTGTGGAGGACATCCTCTACATTTGCCTTGCTTCACATCCCACCCTCTTCTCTTGTAAAAACTAGATAGAGATAGTTGAAACAAATTTAGCTAACTTCGTAAATATAAGGAAAAATTGTCAAATAACACCTACTTTTAATTCAAGTTTGTGATCTAGCACCTTGATTTGTTTTGCTGTTGTTTAGTACCTTTAACTACTTTAATCTATATTTTTGGCACCTAGCTTTGTTTTCAGGTTTGTGATCTAGCACCTTATTTATTTTATTGTTGTTTAACACCTTAAACTACCCTAATATATTTTTCATGGCACCTCATTTATATGTTTCGGCCAAATAATTAAACTTTCATGCGATTATTCTATTTCGCCAACACGAGTTTAACCATTTAATGAAGGAAAAATTCATAAAAATAGTCCATCTATAAATGCATCGTTCTACAAAAATGGCCCCAACTATCAATATTCAAAAACGGTTCCAACTACGCGTGGACCTTCCATTTCTAATCCCAAACAGGAAGTGACCAGCTACAACATGTCACCTGATGACATGACAATTTTTCCTTATCTTTTCTTCTTTACAATTGGGACTTGGCCAGGGGCACGGACTTCGAAGTGAGCAAGCGACTTTAACTGGGTTTTGAAAACAATCGTTGTCGCGCGCCCTTTAATGGCGTGAATCTTGAGGATCCCTAATAAATGAGTAACAATAAGTCGTGATTTAGGGCACGCATTTTGATGCAACTTTTTCGACGATTTTTAAGCTAAATATGACGTTTTTTTGGGAAAATAGGTGTCATCGCGCAACCTTAAGGGGTACAAACTTCAAAAATGCTTAGGAATCAAGTAGCAATAAGTTGTGAATCGGGGCACGCAAAATATGAAATTTTTCAAGAAAACGAATGTAGCTGCACGTCCTTAAGAGGCACGAATTTTGAGAATTCCTAAAAACAAATGACGACTTATTGCCACTAGATTCGTAGGCATTCTCAATTCGCGCCCAAAAAGACGCAGATCAACGTCTGTTTTCCGGAAAAACGTCGAATTCAGCCTAAAAATCATTGAAAAAAAGTCGCATTGAAGTGTGTGTCTGGAATCACGAGGTATTGGTACTCATTTAGTAGGGATTCTTGAAATTCATGCCCTTACGGGCGCGCGACGTCAACCACTTTTCCGAAAACGTCGTTTAAGGCCTAAAAAACCTAGTTAGAATCACCTTGAAATGCATGCTCCTTGCCATGTGCCAAATTCAAAAAAAAGAAAAAAATTTACCCTGTCATTACGTGACCTGCTGTAGTCAATTCCTGTTAAAATGACAGATCCATGCATAGTTGGGACCATTTTGGAATATTAATAGTTGGAGCCATTTTTGGAGAATGACGCATATGTAGGATGAACCATTTTTATTGATTCTCTTTCATTAAATGGTTAAAATCGTGTTGATAAAATAGAATAACGGCATGAAAGTTGATTTGGCTGAATCATATCAGTGGGTGTCAAGAAAAAGATAATTAGATTAGGCTAGTTTAGGGTGCTAAGCTACAATAAAATAAAATAAAGGTGTTAGATCACAAATTTGAATTAAAACTAGGTGCAAAAAAATAAATTTAAAATGATAAACAATAATAAAATAAAATTAAGGTGTTAGATCACACAATTGGATTAAAAGTAGACGTCATTTGACAAATTTTCCTAAACATAATTAAGTTCACCAAAATCAGAAAACAACACATACTTATATTCCACTAATCTATTTTTGGTTTTCAGTTTTCATTTTTCAATTTTTCGAATAAATTAGATCCTGCACACGTTCCTCAATTTGATTTTATCCATTGAAATTAAATTAATGTTCATTCCGTATTTTTCGTGTTCACCAGAATAAAATCAATAGGGAAAATTAACATGAATAATCCAAAGTATTGCTCGTCTTCCGTAATTAATCCCACCTTTAATAATTCCCAAAATAATCTCAAGTATTTAGGGTATCTTCCCATATTAGTCTTAGGTGAAATGATAACCTGATAGAGAGGTAAAAATGACACGTGGCACAATTTTATTAATTTAATAACAAAAAAAGAAAAAAACATAAATAAAATCCCCCACCCACCCCAACAACCAAGCTCTTCCCACCCCAGCCACCCCTCGCTCATCCCCTTCCCTTCAAACACCCTTTCCACCAACCCCACCCTAGACAACCCTCTGCCAGCCCCAGAATCCACCAAGCGTGAATCCGCCGCTCAAAAAGCCACCACCCCACCGCCACCACAATCATAAACCACCACCACCCTAGCAAAAAACGAGCCACCACCACCACCCTAATGAAAAATCGAGCCACGACCACCCCCACAGTGAAAACCGAGCCACCCCCATCACTCTAGTCCCTAGCGAAAAACCGAGCCACCACCACCACCCCAGCCAAAATCGAGCCACCCCATCGAAAATCGAGCCATCACCAGCAAAAATCGAGCCACTAACCGCCGACAACAAGCCATCAACCACCGAATTTGAGCCACTAACGTCCCACATTGAGCACCAATCGCCGAATTCAAGCTGCCGACCCCTAAAATTAACACAGAAGATGTCGAAGGTGGTAGTGGTGGTCGATATGGGGCGAGAATTGATGGAGGTGAAGCTTATGGTGGAGGGGAGGAGGAGTGAAGCTTATGGTGGAGGGGAAAGCTTAGGGGGTGGGAGTGTTTTTATTTTTATTTTATTTTATTTTATATTTATAATTTTTGCCAATACACTTGTGACACATGGCCCTTTAGATCAGTTTAATAGGTTGCAGGTCAAGTGAGACTATTGTGAGAAGAGTGAACAATAGTTGAGATTATTTTGAGAATTAACAAAGGTGAGATTAAATATGAAAGATGACCAATAATTTGAATTATTCCTGTTAATTTTCTCAAATCAATATTCATTAATAACCCGTTTTAATTAATTAATGGTGCGCATTTTGTTAAATGAAACCTGGCCTTTTAGCATGAGCATCTACGAGGAATGCCTAATCAATATCAGATATATGCATATATCCATCAGCTCACTTTTTTGGCAGTACATTCTATGAAAATGGCAGTATATTCCATAAAAATGGCAGTATATTTATTGAGAAACGTAGTATATAACAATCGATATTTTCACAGCTATATAACTATATAGTTTGTATTTGACATATAATTTTTCATTAAAAAATATACTACCATATATATTACAATATACTACCATACATATGAAATGTACTGCCAAAAAAGTGAGGCAATAGATATATGCATATATCCGATATTGATTAGGCAACCCTCAGCATCTACCCTTGCGAGTTGCGAGAGTAGAGTAGTAATATGAAGTGCTCCTGAAGATGACCCTCTCAACCATCATCATGTCAATACCAATTTCTAACATCTGCTCCCCGCCGAAATGGCGAAACCATGGTCATCCAACTCCCAAAGTCAAGAGGCATACCACTTTATTATTCCGTGGGAGCAGGAGCATTAATCAAACCCTCCACTATAATTCCGCAAGAGCAGAAGCTTCATTTACCCAGCGGTTTGGATTTTGCCTTTCAAGTGCTAATTTGGGGTTTAGCGTGAGAGCTGGAAATGGCGGAGGAGAGAGAAAGAGTAGTGAGCAGGAAAAGGAGAAGGAAAAGGAAAAGGAAAAGGAGGATAAAGAGGAGTTAGAAGAGCTGAGAGGAAAGAGTACAATGCCTGATATGTTTAGATACTTGACTCAAGAACCTCCTTCTACCCCTCTTCGTTGGCCTTGGTTTCTAGGTCTCTCTCTCTCTCTCTCTTCCTTTCATCTTCGTTTTGTTCTTCATTTCTAACTGAATTCTGTGTTTCCCATCTTGTCTTAGTTCACATTTTTTTTGCAAAATTGACATTGACCCATTAAGCTAAAGAAGTAAATTGGAAATGAGCAATTATTGTATTCTCAATTTTCATGGTTTTTGAAGGCGAATAAATTGTCTACTTTGAGATGGGTATAACGTACCAGCACTCTGCAGTCGTCTTCTTGGGCATAACCCTTGTGGCATATTGTGCTTTAGTCCATGGACCATGAAACATAGCTTATGTCTAAGCTAGTACAATTATGCCCTTTTTTCCCCTTATCAAGGTATGACTTTCTCAAATGATAGGTTCAAACACAAAATTAAAAAACCTACTGTAAAATCAGTGTTAATAGTGGTAGAACAAGACTTCAATATTGGTGGCTAAAATTCCGTTCATGTTACCTTACGACCGTTGCGCTTTGATCAAGCTTCAATAGGTTGAAAGAATACCCCTATACTTGATTTATTGGGAAAGAGGAAGCCAGGTCTTTACCGTTGTTCATTTGTAATCAACAAAAAGGAGATCCATTGAATACGGATTTTATGTAAAGTGAGTGTGGTCATTCAATCATATTGTAGTATTAGTAATGTTAGTCATTGCAATCATAGTCATGAATGAATTTTTGGTGGCATTACTGTATGAACCATTGGAAAAACTTCTCATTTTAATTGATGTGAGTTTTGAGATTATTGATTGCAGTTTTTCTTTATTCTGTTGAGTTCGTATGATCTGTGGTGCACTTTGCATGGGTATGAGCATTCATTTTTCAGTTTTGGGTGCTAAAAGCAAATTGGAAGGAAGATTTTTTCTGTTCCATTTGAGTTGAGTACAAATTGGTTGTGTAGAAAGATTCTTCGGCGGATACTCTCTGTAAGTCTTTATCATCCTTTGTCTGCTATCAGGGATAACTAGGGCGAAGCTTCTCAAACACATTTGCCTTTTTTTCTAAATCAGGATGTCCTTTTCTTTTCTGATAAGAATAAAGAGGTGTGACTTAGAGAGGGGCATGACACTCAGTGGGAGGGACTGAGAGAGATCAAAATTGGGTTGCTTTAAGGAGCTAGGGACAGAAGATATTCCATTGTTTTCAATTGTAAGGACTAAAAAAGTGGAAAGAGCCTTGTTGTTTGGAACTAGACGCTTATATGCATCTCAATTGGAGAATGAGAATCTCTTATTACAATGGAATGCAAGTTTTTAGGCGTTGTTTTTGTTGCCTTGTTGCCAATGTGATTGCTTTTCCATAAATTATTATTTAATCTTTCACCTTGTATCCTCTAGTATGATATACTTTGATCTGGCTCGCATACTATTAAGCGCATATTGTTTAACTTTGATGCCCATCCAGATCAATGGTTATCAACCATGTATGGCTTTGATCTAGAATTACTTGCTAGCAACTCTGATGGTTTTAGGGTGGTAAGTGTGGATGCTTTAGGGGAGGTTGATGCTTTTTTAAAGATCTTTGCTTGCTACTCCACCTCCATTTTCAAGCTATTGGGGTGTAAATGAAACAAAAATAAATAAGTATGTGTGAGGAACAAGGACTAAGCAAGGAACTAAGGAAGATTTATCTTCCTTGTTGAGATAGTAATTAGGGTAAAACAGTGGTAGCATATAATTTTCTTGTGTGTTGGAATGGAAAAGTGAAATTGAATTCGGGTGTGTTGAAATTTGGAAATAACTCAAATAAGTATGCAACTTACATGCCTCCATTACCTTCCCCCTCCTGTTTACCGCAGCTAAAATTTGAGAGATAAGGTGTTTATAGGAGTTTACCAGAAGAGAAAAAATAAAGGGATAATTTAAACAGTGAAAAAGGAAGAAAAATGATTAAGTGTAAAATAGGGGAGTAATAAGAAAAGAAAGAAAGCATGAGTAATTGAAGGAGGTGTGGAATAAAAGGTAAAAATTGGAAGGGCGTATAAGACTAAAATTTGGTAAAGTATGAAAGTACAATTTGTAGAGAGAGAGAGACAAGTATGAAAAAAATTTCAAATGAAAGTGCTTAAATAATCTTATGAAAAATAATAAACATTTAAAAAGTAGGAAAAATTGTCAAGAATAAGTTAACTTTTTCGCGGTTTTCTTTCAATAAGTCTAACTTTTGAAAATCCTGGGATAAGTTAACCTTATAGGAGTATTTACTTCTAACAAGTTCAGGTGACCAGTTACATGAAGAATAGGTAAATTTTTTTATTTTTTCTTTTCTCTCCTTCCCTTCTCTTTTTCCAGTCTGCTATTATCTTCAACCTGCTCTCCTTCCCTTTCCCTTTTCCGGCCACCACCCCCATTCCCATGTCATTGTCGAAGGTGAACTGATGTTGGTCCGATTCCACATATCTCTTCACAGAATATCAATCACCCAATTCTACTCCATTACTAACAAGCAAATATCCTAATTGAATAATTCAACTCACTTTGATCAATCCATCAAATAATTCTCATTGTATGACAAGAAATGATTTTTTTTTAAATAAAACACATTAGCTTAAACTTAAAATTACTGTATACTTACTCCATCGAGGGAGGAGGCCGCACCGTCTGCTGCAGAAGAACGTGGAGGCAAAGACTAGAATTTGGATTATAAATTGAAAGAAATTGGTGTGAAATAACAAGAATTATTACCGGAGAGATCGACGCCTAGAAGAGTGAGAGAATCAATGGCGTCTTGAAGGGTTTCTATAGGTTCCATACCAAAATCGTCCATGTTTTATTTTAAAAAAAAAATCCATTTGAAGCAATTATTGTTGAAATTTATTTCAGATTAAATTTCAGATTCAAAGCAAGTTTGCAGAATGGGGGAGTTAGCAGGGGTGTGACTTGCAGGCACAGGTGGCGAGTGAGATTGTTAGCAAGGCTCGCCATTCGCCGGCAGAGGGGGCGGTGGACGGAGAAGGTGTTAGCAGGGGTAGGGGAGGGGTGAGTAGGAGGTTGGGTGGAAGGGGTGGCGTGGAGAGGGTGTTAGCAAGGGTGGGAAGGGTTGGGTTTTTCATTTTTATTTTTTTGTATAATTACTATTTAGAATTAAAATAAAAAAAATTAAAAATCAAACCAATAAATATATGACACGTAGATAGGGTGACCTACAATAACAGGTTGGTTATCTGTTGAACTTGTTAAAAGGGAATACCCCTACAAGGTTATCAAAAGTTTAACTTATTAAGAGAAGACCGTGAAAAGGTTAACTTATTCTTGACAATTTTTCCTAAAAAATATTGAAGGGAGATAAGGTTATAAAATGATACGAACTAAAGTAAAGGGGTCAAAAGGTAGAAAATAAGTCTAACACATGTCATCATCGTAGATTATCTTTGTGGCTATGCAATGCCATATTTAATGACATTTTGGGAGAAATATTAGGCTGAATATTTGCATACTCGGTTCTTAAATGTTAAATTTGATCTCCACTTTTCTATCTCCTGGATTATTTTTTGTATGCAATTTGTTCAATACTACTGATAGGTTTTAGTCGTGTCACCTAATCAAAAATAAACCTACGGACCTCTAACTAGGTAGTCAGTGGAAGCAGGGTCGAATCCACAGGGAGACAGAGTTTCTAAATCAAAATTCAACCAATTCAGCTACTCCAGATGAAATCAGGAAGGAATTAATTAAACTAAGGAATAGACTACGGAAGACTGAATAAATCGAGGATTAAACTATGGAATAAAAGTCTAGGGTATTAGGTCGGTCCACCATGCTTATACCAATCAAATAGGGTCAACTACTATTAAAACCTAAGTCAAGAGTCGGGGGATTAGAGCCTATGTTGAGCTATGGTTAAGATTCAACGCTCATAGTTCAACATACGCCGCATGTTCACTAACGTAATCAGAACTACTGATGTGTCCTAGGCCTCTAGTCGTAAGACGGATCTGTGCAAACAACTATTAACCACAAGCAATCAATGAAATTGTACACTGACATTAATTACTCAATAAGAACAAACCACATCACAATCACCCTAATCAAGCCCTAGAAATTGATAGAAATCTAAATCACAATCATGGTATAAACATGGCTTTCCTATCTAACACCTTAGAAAGAGAACTACTCACTCATAATCGAATTGGCAACAACAAAACTAATATGAAACCCTAAGAATTGCATCATGAACAATTGAATAATTAAACTAAGCAATCAAAGTAATTAAAGAGATAAAGAGTAGAGAAGAGTACCAATTGACGGAAAGCAGGAACTTTTATTGAAATCGAAATAGGTTTGATCACCTCTAAATTAATCTAAAGTGTTTGAATTAAACTAAGAACAATGTAGAATAAAACTAGTCTAAAACCTAATGAAAGATGAATAAAAGATGAATGAAAGATAATGAGGAAAAGGTATTTTATAATACCCCTCAAGTTCACTAAAAACGGAAACAAAAAGTGAAAAAGCGCGATTAAAGCACCAGACCCGATCGGGCCCGAGCACAGTACCCGATCGGGTCCACATACAAATTCTCCCAACTTCACTTATGGGCTCTGGCAGCAGCAGTGCAGCAATAAGGCGAGAAAACGGCCCACCCGATCGGGTCGGGCGGTAGTCACCCGATCGGGTCTGGCGACAACTTGGGCCAGCGTGTTCCCCTCGCCTGTAGCACCGCAACGAGACCAAGCAGCACTCCACCCGATCAGGTCGAGCGGTAGCCACCCGATCGGGTCTGGGGGCATGCTTCCTCGCCCGATTCGATCGGGCAAACATCGCCCGATCGGGTCCGCAACTTTTATACCCGATCATAAATACTTCGCCCGATCGGGCTATTTCTGCCCGATCAGTGCACGGAAAACTCCTTTTGACTCCTTTGGTCTCTAATCTTCACGTTTAGGGGTCTTGGGACCTCCTAAACTATCCAAAAAGCTCGTGAGCCACCCTACGTGCCTCATAACATCTCGTAAAGCCGTGGTTGCTTCCAAATGGCTCGGGAATAAGGAGAAAACTCCATAAAACCTGCAATTCAATACTAAAACACGAAACCACAACTGCATACGAAAGTTAGCACAAAATAGCTCCCAAGAGCTCCAATGACGCACAAATTAGCTTGTAAATAAGGGAGAAAACTCTATATAAATACGTGATATCAACTACGTGTTTAAATTCCATATTAGATATACAAAGGTGTTTTATTCTTGATGTACTTTCTACTTAGTTTGACTTTGTTGGGATTATTCGATATACTATGATTATGGTTATTTTGAAACTTTGAACATTTTAACTCGATGATAAAATAGAATTGTGTTTCCTCTTTGGGCCGCCTTCAAAATAAAAATGAACTAGGACCTTTTTTAATTTTAAATTTTGCTCTCTTGATATATGTTATAAATTAACAAAAAGATATAGTGTTACCTTTCATTTTCCGTGTTTCCTCATTTTGGGATTCAGCATATATATTTCTATGCAAACTAGTTCCGGTATTTTTGGAAGAGTGGGGAAGTTAAAGGATCATGAAGAGGTGTAAGGAAAGACATAAAAAAAAAACTTGGATGAGGGTGAATGAGAGTAATGGAAAATATGATGTTGGATAAGGCATAGTGGAGGGAGACATGTCTTGACTTATTTCTACCTTTTGACCCCTTTATTTCACTTCATTGTATTTAATACGATGAAGTCGTACGTGATCAATGCATTTTTGACGCAATGTTCATTTTGGATCATCCGTAAACAGTCTCTTGGTGTATCAACATGAG
This sequence comes from Patellifolia procumbens, assembly GCA_947645195.1. Lineage (NCBI taxonomy): Eukaryota > Viridiplantae > Streptophyta > Magnoliopsida > Caryophyllales > Amaranthaceae > Patellifolia > Patellifolia procumbens. Next base: position 227,032 of record CANSGD010001524.1, on the reverse strand, counting down.
CGCAAGGTTGCGTACATCCTTATGGCGATGTTGTTGTTGTTGTAGTAGTCTCTCTCGCCCTCTTGATCTTCCCCTTCACCAGCTGCCTCTTCAAATGAGCTATTTGTAAGCTAATAAATGTATAAAAGTAGAGTTTGGAGGGAACATAAGGCTGCTTTTCCTTGTGAGCCCTCTTTGAGAGGAAATACTTCTTAATTTCCTTTTTAAGTTGTTTTTATCTATCTTCCCTCACATAAGGGTATAATGACTTCCACCTTCCTTGAGAGTTATACTACCCACCCGCCCAACACCACCCCCACACTTTCAAAATTTTAATCTAAGAAGAAACTATGAATCTCTGCAGCTTACATCTTGAAAGCACATATTATGTGCCTTTATGAGAGATGTGCCATCAGTCTTGTCAAAGCATGAATCCTCCACAAGCTATATAAGAGGGTATTTTACAGAAAAATCGTCACAATGACTTAAATTCTGGACTGATGGGGCTGTTTACAAGACTAGCTGGCTTACTCAAAGCAGATATTCTTAGTGTTAAATGTAGGTGTGAATTATTTGTGCTGATTATGAAGGTGCCTAAGGTCCTCAGGTGGATTTGTGCGTATTTGATTCTAAGTGTATTTAAGGATACTAAGCATGAGAAGTGCTCGAAGTATCTGGTTTTCCCATGTCTAATGTATGTTAAGTCTTAAAACCACAATATCTTCTGAATTGAAAACTTCATTGAGAGCGACAAGTACTCAACTACCTTGACTTTCTTTGGTTTATCTTCTGAACTTGCAAAAAAATTCCTAACATGACATGCCTTCTGTTGCATACTTGATTTTATAGAGACTTTATTTTGTCTATATGTTTATAAGTGAATTTAAATAGAGAGATCTGTGAAGAAGAGGTGGTAGCTGAGAGAGGAGTACCATCCAGAATTCTAGGGCCTTGCCCAAGATTCAAATCCACCTCACGTTATTATGCTGGGAAGTTTATACAGACTTTGACTGATGTCCGCTACTAGGCTGCAGAGGTTTGCCTGATAAAAAAAATTAGAATGAACTCTAGTCAGTGTATCATTTCTACTCCAATGGACCAACAACTCCCCCTCACTGTCCACTGTATGAAGACCATAAACGATGGTAAGGAAAGAAGAAAATGGACCAGTATGCAAAGTAACATAACTGTGGATCAACTGTTATGCACTTGTAGAATAGTGACCTGAACTTCTCCTGGCTTCCAGCCCAACCAAATTGTGGACAGGAACTAGGAAGACTCCGAGTTGTTCTGTACCCCCATACTTGAAGTAGTTTTGATTCATTGAACTCTGGTCGTGCTAACTTTGTGCCCACGTCTGAATCTACTGGTTGGTAATATGTTGTGAGTGTATTTATTTGAAAAAACAAAGGTATATTGTCCCTCTTGAAACTTGCTTCCATCTTGTGTTTACTTAAATAGGGTTGACAGAGAAGAAGAAATCAATCATAAATGCATATGTACTTGACTACCGCAGGGATATTTCCATAGTGTTGCATCATTGGATGTTTTCATTATTGCCTTTTGCTGACTCCGTATGATATATGTGCAGCGCTGGCGTTTCTCATCTATGCTTGGAGATTAGTCTTATGGGAACTTTCCAATTGGCGGAAGCTCTTTTTCGGCATTTTTTCATTTGTTGGATACCTATTGAAACTTGTCTTGGCACTCATATACCGTTTCATAGGTGATCCAATCACTTATACAATTCTCTATGTTGAGACTGCAGTTCATGCCGTCCGTTCCTTATACTCTAGTGTAGTGACGTCTGCTCCAATACCGGAATTAACCTTGATCATTATGCTTGCTTCAACTGTACTTGCTATTGGAGAAGCAGCTTCTCCAAACTCAGTTAAGTGCCAACCCTATCTTCTTACTGCAGCTGGGATCATTGGTTATGGGGCAGTGAGAGGTGTCATCATTGAACCACTCTTCTGGTTGATGCTTGTTGGACTCTTCAGCTTTTCACGGTTTTTTAAGAAAAGGGATTATGTTTCTTCTGCATTACCTATTGCAACTGTACTGGCCTCTGTTGGTGAGCCTTGGGTAAGAGTGTTGGCAATCATCTCATTTACAGCATTGGCTATTCATCACCATTCTAAGAAATTTGCCAGAGAAAATGAAGAAGGCGAAGTCACTTCCTCTGGTGGAATTGTTCCACTTCCTCTGCTGGGTGTTGCATTAGCCATTGGAATCCGTGTTGCTGCGAAGTGGGCGGGTTATCGCCATTTGACATGGATGATTGTATAGTATTGAAGCAATTTCAACCTCTTGAACTTGCTCGAAGAATTCCATACTGGGTAGCTTTTTAGAGCAGTATCCTTCATTGACTTGTCCAGACAACCATGGTAATGGCTGCCCCATGTGTCTTGAGATTACAGCCTTGGTCATACCCTCTGGCTATATTGCGGCTTTATATAGTTACACATCAGTTTTACTAGGCACAAGAAGATATAGAGAGGCCTTGGGGGGATCCTGTGCAAGTTGACTTATTCTTAACGAATGGGCATCTAGCCATCAACTTTTGCCAACAAGGAAATGGGATTATATTTGTATTAAAGAAGAATATTTGCCTTTTCCTTTTTGTTACGTTATTGGCTATCAAAATACCATAGCAGTTAGCAGTTAGCAGTTAGCAGTTAGCAGTTAGCAGTTAGCAGTTAGAATTGGTTGTCATATATTGCCTCTTCAGTCTTCACAACTTGCAAAAGTTTGTTTTTGTGAAATTTTTTGTTTTATGAGTTATGTCTCTAATCTAACGAAAATGATACTTTAAGTGAAAGGAAAATAGTAAATCGAGGCTCCTAAATCTCTGTTTAAGGAGGTTCTCTTGATTTTTGCAGTCTTTTAAGATTTATATAGAAAATCTCAACTTCGTGCACTTAGAATTAACAATTCTAAAACAAAATAAAAAAGATCACTTTTCATCCATAACCTCACAAGTCACACTTGTTATTACAAACTTGTCCATAGAAACAGGATATGTCTTACATATTTTGGTTTTAAAATAAACTAAGAAAAGAAAAGAGAAACATAAAGAAAATACAATCAACAGCTTGAGTTGGTTGCACAACTCCACCAAAATGGCTCTCGATTTAACTTGATGCATCTTTTTGCTATGGAACCAATTGGAGGCTTTCCTTAACATAAAATTCTTCATATTCATTATATTTGCTCCAAACGAGGTCAAAAGATAGTTTTCCACAACTGAAAGCAACAACCCTTCTTACACACCTATTATGGGGGCCAATTAGGAGATTTTCTGCTCAAGTGTTATGCTCCAAACTAGCTCAAGCACACACCCCAAGCACATAGGTGGATGGCCCCTTATGTCACACTAGGCTCATATGCACACGAGGCGTGCGAAAACATGAAAAGGTTAAATTAATTGTCAAATTAAATTCCTAACTTCCTAAAATAAAAGGTAATATATTACCTTAAAGAAATTAGTTACCCCATTTACACGTAACTTTTTATGATTTATATATATATATATATATATATATATATATATATAAGATAGATATTGATGTCTACCCTTCCTCTTCCGTTATATAGTAGAGATACCTTGTTTACAAAATTTTAACGCTAATTAATGTCTTTAGGCTTACAAAGATAGATCAAGTGAACATGTCTAAATTGAGAAAATTGTTTTAAAAACCATATCTCACCCAAAATTGTAGCATAAAACTTCAAGATGATAGAAAAGCCAGCGTAAAAAGCATCACTGAAAATTTCCTTGTAGATTGCTCATGATTACCAAAAAGATTTAATTGCACCAAATCATGAACGTGAACGTCTTTACTTCTAATCTAGTGGCAACTAAATATAATTATTAAGAAAGTGTAGCCAATCCTATTATTTAACTTAGAAAAATTAAATTTCAGCTAAACGAAACATTAAAATGAGTTTCAAATAAAACAATCGAAAGAACCAAAATGAGATGCGAATATGATATGCATCATTCTCCCCTTCTTCGAAATGAACTTATTGTAAATGCAATTATTAATTTGGAAATTTATTAACTCATGGATCCAAATAAAAGTTGAAAACGAATTATAACTCCTTTATCAAGTCTAGCATAACGTATCATTAACATTCTAGTTACACATTTATGTATTTTTTTCCAACTCTTCATCTCCACTTTAATTGTTTCAGTTTAATACCCCCAAATCGCCACTTAGAAAAACCATATGTAACACCCCGAAATTCCGCTACTTTAAAACCTAGTACAATAAATAATTAAATGAAATTCCAAATGTCCTACACCGCGATAATTAATAATAATTACCGCAAGGCACAAGTTCTAGCTGAAATGAATTGTCAAAGAGTTCTAAATAATTAAACTAACTAGAATCTAAATAATTATTACAGACTAAATTAAAAAAATTAGAGAATCAAAAGAATAACAGCGGAAGTCTTATTAAACCTAATAAAGTATAACTAGATCCATCACACTCTTTAACCCAACCTTGAGCTAACCATCTTCAAGTCCTTGCACATTGAACACTATAGTATCAGCCAAAAGGCTGAGCAAGATTTCATACTGTGCTAATTCAAAACTATCCAATGTGCAGGTAAGATACATTGGAATATTTTACAAATTCATTTCAAAACTGTACAGATCAAATATACAAAATAATTTATTTTTTTTGCAATAATCTCAACTTTCAATCTTTCTCTTTCTGAAACGATTATGTAAGTATTTAAAATATACCTGTTTTGAAACCTGTGAGTAGGTAGTATTAAAGTCCAACGAGCTAGCTAGGCTCACGAGACGGGTAAACACCCAAACCCCTAGTATGCATACCCCTAACTTGATAACAAACTAATAAGGAAGACAAATAGCAAGTGCATTGATCAACATACACTCAACTACTAAATAATAATTGAGACAAAACTCAACCTAATTCCAAACCCGAGGAATACTGCTTACCCGCAACCCCACAAAAATATTCTTATAAAACATGGTAAATCATAATTAAGTAATGATAAGAGGCTTTTAGTGTGTCGTTAAGGCACTAACAACCGCTTTCCAAACAATATTTATAATCCTAATGAGCAACTACTATGAACGTAGCAATGGCAAGTCAAGGGTTGAACCACAAGGAAATAGGGATTGACTAAGGTCTATTAAGTGTAAAACTACCTAAGTGAAGGGTACTTTGGGGGTGTGAATGATTGATTTAACTATCGACTAATGACTAGGTAACGAATACCAACTAACCATCAAGTATGAGAGAATTATATAATAAAGCAAACACTAGAGTTTGGGCTACTAGTATGAACTCGGGCCGGATAACGATAATCAACACAATAGCGATTCAAGAACGATGAATCTACAGGGTTAAGTACCCCTTTAAATTACTTGAGTCCTCTCTCGAATGATCCTCAAGAGTAATCGATTAATCAATCAACCAAATCCTCTCTCGAATGGTCTTTGGTCAATTGATTAAAAGATTCAATGAGTTCAGAAAACCCCTAATTAAAGGTCCCCCTTAATTCCTACCCAATCCCTTGGCCTATAAACTAAGTTGAAACATGGGAATGACTAAAGGAATCAAAATTCAATGAAGAACAATAGAAAGCCTAAGTGCCCTAGCATAAATGTGATCAAGATCTATCCTTTGGTGTCAAAATACCAAGTTCAATGCATAAACAACAAATTGAATCATTATCACATTAACAATCTACATAAAGCCATTAATTCATACTTTCGCCCAAACCCTAGATAAAGAACTACTCACTATTCATGGATTCTAAGCAAAAGAGATTAACAAAATTAAACATGATTAACAAATCAATGAAAATAGAGAAAAGAGATTGAATGAAAACTACTTGGATTGATTGAACAATTGAATCTTCAATGAATGTCACAATGTAAGAGATAAGGGCTTTGAGAGTGTAGAGAGAATAAAACTAAGTAATTAGAGTCTAAGAGTCGAGTTAATACAAAGAAAAACTCGAATTAAACATCACACAATAACCAATTATACAAATTTAGAATAATATAGATTTCCCCAAATCGATTTTGGTATGAACCCTAATTTAACAAAAACGCCCAATTTGAAATTCAATCCAAATCATAAATTAAAATATGGGAAAGAAGCTTACTTGATTAATAAAGTTATTGGAAGATAGAAGAGTGTAAAAAGCCCTGAAATCGACCTCTTTTGATTTGAAATTCGACCCTGAAAACGCCCCCTAAAAACTTCTTTCTTTCAATCCCAAAACGTCAGAATAAAAAATGAGGTAGGATGATGAAGGTGGATGATGATTGATGATGATGATTGATGATGATGAGTAGTGATGATTAGGGATGTTAGTGGGGCGGATTTTGTGGAGACCCGCCCGCACCCGCCCCAGTTAGGTAAGGATAGGGGAAGGTTTCGCGGGGGATGGAGCGGGGATGGGGATGAAAACCATCCCCGCCATGGGTAATGGGGCGGGGGTGGATGTTAGTCCATACCCGCCCCATCCCTGCTCGCCCCGCCCCATCCCATCCCCACCCGCCCCATCCTCGCCCGCCCCGTCTCAGCCCCATCATAGGTATTCTCCAAAGGCCTAAAATCCTAAATATTATTATCTTTTTACTGGTTTCATTTGATACTTTTATTTTCCAAAGGACCAAAGGCTAAAATCCAAAATTACTTTTAAACTTTTGTTTTCCCTCTCCCTTAACCCTAATATATTGGGGTGGGGATGGGGCGGGGCGGGGATAGATTTTATCTTGTCCCCTTTGAGGCGGGGATGGGGACAAGATTTTCCCCCGCCATGGGTGATGGGGCGGGGATGGGGATAGGAATGCCAAAATCCGCCCCGCCCCGCCCCATTGACATCCCTAGTGATGATGCCAAGCAAAACAAGATTGTTTTGGAGTAAATGGAAAAGCAGGGAAGATCAGGAATGTTGTGACTTGAATGGTGATGGTCTGATGGAAGTGACAAAGAGCGGCTAATGAGGTAGCCATTCTTTTATTTGGTTTTGTTTTTTATTTTCCTTTTAGAACTAGATTACGTAAACCTAATGTGTTAAAATCTAGTGAAATTAGGAATAGGTTTTTGACATCTAAGACAAAGTCAAAGTATGGAAGAAATAATTTAATAAAAGACTAATTTGAATTATTTTTGTAAAATAATTAATATAAATATTTACTAACAATATATAAAAATACGGGGTGTTACACCATCACACTCATTCATCCCTCATAAGAACTGACCCAACACTAGATAATGATGGGAACAAAAAATCTTTCTCTCTACACTCTCCAAAAAGCCGAAAAAAACATTTTTTCTTCACCCTTCATAGATTCGCCAACTCCCATGGATACCTCTCCCACTCCTCCTAAAAGAAATTTGAGAAAAGGAAGCAAACAGAGAAAGTAACTAAAAGAGAGATCGAAGAAGAACCTGTAAATGTTGAGAGGGAATCCACAGTTCCCAAAAAGGGAACAACCAAGTGTGTGAAGGGTTTCCAAAGCTCTTTGAAGAAATCAGAAAAAATCCTTATGTTCTTGGTTTATGCATAGATTTTGATTGGTGTAGGCGTGTTAAATTCAATGTGATGCTTGATATTGTGCAGTTCCAAGGTTGGGAACACCTATTCAAAAATTGCTATGAGCAATCTCTAATTCCGTAAGAAATGGATGAATTTTTCTTCACATATAAGGTTGATAATGATGGAAAATGTTCGGCTAGGGTTAGAGGAACGAAAACTGAATTTAATGCCGAAACTTTGGGGAAATAGTTTGGAGTTTCTGTTAAGGGAATTGAGGTGCGTTTTAAGAAACAAAGGGGTTCATATCCATTTTCAGACATTTCCTTTGATGACTTAATTGAAAATTTTGGTGGAAAACGTGGTACGACATTTCTAGACCACAACCAACAGAAGTGGATATTTGGACATATTTTCAACTACTGTACTATCCTCAAGAACATAAGTTTACCATTCAAGTAATCTGAGAGAATTTTCTGTTTTTTGTAAATTTTTAAATTTTGATTTCAAAAAACAAGAACGTTGGCTTATGAAGAACTTTAAATAGATTTTACGATTAGTTTTATGGTGCAATTGGTTTTGGCATATGTAAGACAACGGATCAATTTTTTGTCCCTTGATAAATTTTAGTCAAGCTTTCTGTTTTTGGTATATGTGTGTGTATATACTAATGAATACATAGAAGACAGTGACAAGTACACTATGCGTGATTTTTTGTTAAATCTATCGGAGTCTATAACAATGAACTTTTCACTCGTTTTTGGAGGTTTTTTTTATGTATATTAATTGGTGTAGGTAAAAGATTGCGCCGATGGGTAATGAAGCTCCTTCTACCTCACAATTCGATTCATGCCCTTCTCCGGATAAGAAAAGGGGAATAGTAGGTAATTGGCCGACCATCAAATGGAGGAGAGATCTAAGTGTAGGACTTAATTTTTTCTAACCAACCATAATTTTGTTAGGCACCCATTTGTCTTATATCCCCCAACTTTAAGAGATCTCGTGACCCTGCTCCCTCCGTGGTGTAGCGTTATTTACAAAGCTCATTTTGAGCTAGGTCGTTTGTTTTCCTCTTCATTCATTTTATAAAGAACGGCTTTAGGCATACAATTTTTCCCTTTCCCAACTTATACCCGATATGATCCGCTCGAAGCCCTCGTTGCGTCTTTGTCGCAATATGTTTCAGCTTACATAAGTGACGGAAACACACTATGGCCCAGGGTGGTATTATTTGGAAGCTCGACATCTAGTCATGCTGGTGAACGGGAGAGAAGAGGAAGCTTCATATAAAGTGACATTAGATATTCCCCCCAACCAATAGGGATTTTGAGGGGTGTTCTTGTTGTCTTTCGAGACGATTGTTGGACATCCCTCTTATTGTATCTAAAGAGCCCTCGAGTACGAGATTGAACTTATATGTGCCTGAGATGGACTTCAAGGAAGCTATAGTGGGAATGCATTGTCAATCCATGGGGTGCTATTTTAAAAGGAAAAAGAAGTATATAACAAATCACTGGGTCCCGTTTGACAACAACCTCATAAATGAGCATTTTTTGTCAGCTTGTGGGGTTTCATCGATGTATAGCAAAAGTAGGGATCGAGATCCTTTATTGATTTGGTTTTTACTTGAACTTGATCGTACTCTAACCCTTTTTGTTTCTCTCGCAATAATTGTTGTAGATAGCTTGGAGGAAGAAATTAGACATCGAACAACAACGAAAGATGCCATGACACTCGACGACTCATCTCTTGTTGTTGTTGTTGTTATTTGGTATCTTTGTTAACTTATTTGATATTATGCATAATTGAAAACATAATCTAAAGCCCAAAGCGGTAGTGGCTTTTGTAATAAAGGAGTCGAGTTCTCTACCTGATCCTGAGCAAATAACTTAGCTCGGCGATGGAGCTAATAAAAATAAGGCCCCTGAGTCTTCAATTGAGGTGATCCATTCGATCACTGATGGTTTTGACTTCACCCTGGGTAATCTTGATTTGGAGAAGGAAGATTTTGAGCCTTTCTTGAAGAGGCCTAGAGGTACTCCTTTTCTCCATGAGATCGACGACAAAGGGCTAGCTGTCGGGCCCTTCGTGCTCGCTACGAAAAAGTCTAGGAGACCTTGCTCTTTTCACGCGATGAGGAGGTGGTTAGTGGCCTGGGCGAGAAGAAAGATATTGAGGCACTTAATGAGTGCTGGTTACATGTATCTTTCTTATACTCGAGGTTCTATGTTTTCTCCTTGTCTTTTACAATTTTTCAAAAACTTTTCACTTTTGTCTTTGTAGATTTATGTTTGAATGGCCTGCCTCAATAGGAGGAGAGGATCTGGTTCTTCTGAGCTTTTGGAGCTCAATGAAGATTTAGCAAGGACTCATTAAGAGATGCTCGAGACCAAGAGGAGCTGGAGAAAGCTAAGCAAGAGGTCGCAGATAGTCACAAAGCCTTTAAATCTGAGAGGATGAGCCTCAATAATAGCTTAACGGAGGCTCGTCAAGCGCTTAAGATACTAGCTAGGCTTCAAAAGTCTTACGGAAAAGTGCTCCTTTGGAGGTGACGATAAAGGCATACAAGAAGACCTTGAAGCGGAGAGGGTCGAACTCCTAGGTTAGGTTTAGAAGTATTGCAAGAACCTTATGAATGGGGAAGTGTAGACTGTTAATGAATGGAAAGATTCCCCTATGGTCTCAATTTTGCTGACTTGAAGCTGATCGAGGACTACGAGTTTGGTGTTTCTTAGATTCAGAGCTTCTTTCAGCAGGCTCTTAGCGAGGTTATCCCTACTCTGGACTTTAACTTGGTTATGACCAAGTATAAAGAAGCTGAGAGGCCCGTCATGAAGAGGGTCGCGACTGAAATGAAGGTGGAAGACAAAGAGACTGAAGCAGCTAAGGCTATTCGAGCTGAGGATGTGGAGGTCGGCAATCCTATTGAAACCGAGGCTGAGCTAGATGGGCACGAGGCTAAGGCTGATGATGGGAGAAATTAGGCTGAGACGGGTGAGTCCAAGGATGCCGAAGTTGAAGTTGATGGTGCCGAGGGTTTGAAGACCTCTAGGTGTGGTTCTACTTCGGGCTCGAGCGACTCTTCTTCTTCTAGTGCAAAAGATGGTCCCATAGCATACTCTAATTGATTGCCAGAGGATGTGTGATCAATAGTTTAGCTCCACAACCAACTTTCGAGGAAGATACATCTACATAAAGTTTCAATGGTCCTTTTAGGATTGGTTGTTTTGGATCAATTGTACACTCGGCAATGAAGTCAACCAAGGCTTGAGCTTTGGTGGCCCTTTGAGGTTCATACTGATAACTGATTTTCCGATTTTGTGAATAGGGTAGAGTCATTCTTACATTCGATCAACTTCCTCAAAGGGTGGCTCGTGAGCACCTTCATGGGATGAACCTTAAATATGGCTTCGATTACCGACTTACTATCACTAGAGATAATATCATCTTTTTCGGGGGGGGTATCTACTCTCTGCCCCTCGGAAAGCATGGTTGACTTAGTACATGGGATGTTGTTGGTTTTCTCTTTCGGCCACATACAGACACAACGAGGTATATGTAAAGGGTCTCCCGGCAAGGATGAGACTAGCTTTGGTATGGCTAATAGATGTCGTTTCACTTCTTGGAACGTTTGTCCTGCTTCATCCCCCCATACGAACCATGATTCCTTTAGAGAGTTGAAGAAGTGTAGGCTCTTGTTAGCGGAATAGGCCAGATAAGAAACGTCCCAGCGCTTCTATACAACTATTTAATCTCTGCACCTCCTTAACTGTTCGAGGGGATTTATGTTGATGGTGGCTTGGACTTTGTCTAGGTTTGCTTCAATTCCTCTTTCATCAACTAAACAATCAGAGGCATTTTCCTCCCATTGACGCCGAAAACACACTTCTCGGGTTCAACTTCTTATTGTATTTCCTCAATTTTGCCATTGTCTATTTCAGATCCTCGACATGTTGTTCGACCAACTTACTTTTGACGATCATATCATCAACACATACTTCTGGTTTCGAACATTTTGTTCAAAAGTCTTTGATTAGTGACCCTTACATTATTCAGGCCGATGGGAATTATAACAATACAATAAACACTGAGCTTGTGATAAAGATCGTGTGTACGTGAGCTTCAGGGCGAGGGGAATCTAGTGGTATTTGGCATTGGCATCCATAAAATGAAATAAGGCATGGCCAACAGTCGAATCGACCAGCTTGGGTTAGGCGAGGTCGTCTTTTGGGCAAGCTTTGTTTAGGTTTGTAAAGTCGACGCACGTCCTTCATGACCTATTTGGCTTCCATACTACTACCACATTCGAGAGCCACTTTGTTTACTGACATTCTCTGATTGGCCTTGCACTTAACAAATAAACATCCTTAAACTCTCCAAGGACATAAACTATTTCTTCTCTTAGATCTGGTTAAGGTTTTTTCCCACTTGAAAAGTCCGCTAGGATCATTCCTGAATACGACTGCTTCATCTTCTTCGAATGGATGTGGTTGATTGAGATTATGAGGGTTCTTAGCATAGCATAGGGAGAGGGGGGTTGGTGACTTTTTTAGCTCTGTTCGGTTCATTTCCTCTTGTGAGGAGTAATTTCAGCAGCCTCTTTGCCTTTGTTCCCAAGGCTATTCATGTAACATTATCTTGGTGACTTGTGATCTTCGCGCAGTCGGCTGATTATACCATCACAGGCCTCAAACTAAATCAAAAGTTGATATGTGGAAACGACAGTTTTTGTCTTATTCAGTGTAGGCCGACCAATAATTATATCATAGGGGAGGTCAATGTCGACCAACATATAACTCACAGGGAGGAATCTCCCTTTTCCCTTCTCGGCAAACCTGCTAGGTAGATTAATGACTCCTTGGAGATGAACCAATTGTCCCCTGAAGCCAACTAAGGGCTGATCAATTGGTTGAATGTCCTTCTTCTCATACTTCAATTTTTATAGGCATTCTCGTATGTTTATGTTAGCCGAGCTCCTACCATAAATTAGGACTCGAATGACACGTGGTTGACAATCTTCATTTTGATGACTAATGGGTCTTCTTGGAGGGTTGAAATTTTCCTTAAGCTTTAACCAAACACTATAATGGGGTGTCTGGTATGGTAAATACTTCATCGTTTTTGAAATGATAGAGGTGCTGCTTCCTTGATCAGCCCGTTAGGGCTCCTAAAACACCGATGTAGCCTTCTGTATCATCACTTTTAGACTCGTACACCCTTTTCTCTTCATGCTGACAATCATCTCTGGCATCTTTCAAATACCTTTTAAGTTTTCCCTCGTCTACGAGCTTGTCGAGGGCTTTTTTCAACTCTTTACAATCCTTAATCGTGTGACCACATTCCCTATGGTACACACACCATAACTTCTTATCTCTCCTATCAGTCGATGTCTTGATGGGTATGGGTGTCAGAAGTACAGAATTCTCCTTGAAGTCGAGGTATATCTATCGGCAATGGAAGTTGTACCTTGGATCATAACAACCAAGTGAAGGAATCTGCCTTTTCAACCTTTCCGACTGGCTATCCTTAAAGTTTGTCCATTCGCTATTCCTCTTGCTGCTCTCCTCCTCCTCCGCGGACTGGTAAATTCTGATGCTTATATAAAATTTGGGGCTCGTCTCATTGCATCAACTGTCGTCAAGGTTTCCCTCGTAGATAATTCCCACTTATAATTTCCTAGATGGAGGTCACTCATGAGTGTTGTGACGGCCACACCATCTTGCAGGTGAGACACCTTCAAATATTCATTATTGAATCTCTTGATGTAGTTGCTCAATCTCTTCCCTTTTTGTTGAGCGACATACATCATATGCCTTCTTAAGATTACACCACGTAGATTTCGCAGAATGTTTGAATGCTTGGCTTCTATGAAGTGTTGGGAAAAAATAGCTTCGAGTGCCAAGAAGCGCGTGATGATGCTTGGCTGGAGCAAAGTGAACCCAGTAAGGGCGAGGGCCTTTAAAGTGTTAGGATAGTAATTAAACCACGTAGATTTGGCAGAATGTTTGAACACTCATCTACGCCTTATTGGCAGCTAGATGATCAGTGGCATCCATGACACCTGACTAATGCTAGATTAGAGAAATCTTATTTTTTTCGGGTTAGGGGTCTTCATAATGTGACGGTTGAGTGGTAATAGAAGAGGCACTACTGAACCTCATTGCTATCTTGATTCAGTCTCTTCCTCATATCCTCTGACAGTGTGTACAATGTCTTGTCGAGTTAACCGGTGAGGCTGCTCGTTGACCGTGCTAGTGTCTAGTAACCTCTGGGTACTTGGGAACCTTCCACATGGAATTCCCCTTTCTTGAGCTCAATGATATTCGTTGCAGCAAAGTTCTTGTTTCTTATTTGCTTCTTTAGTATGATAGCTCGAGCGTCCTTTTTGCGTGGTAATAGGATGGAATTACGATTGGAGGGTGCTTAACCAGGCTTAGAGAGACCAGGTACCTGCTCGGTTAGGGCCCGATTCGTGGGAGCTTGCTGTTGCCCAGATTCACCTTGATGTCATCATGTCCCTCATATGGGGGGAGTAGGTTAGGTGTTCTTGAGTTTCACGATCAGCTGCCTAATCACAGTGGTAATATGAACATTCATACGATGTTCAACTTGTCGTAAATCCGTGTAGGTTATCAGTGGTGCTAGAGGGTGTTCTAGTGGCAGTGTTGAAGGGCTTCCTCCCACTGGAATGTTGGGTTCGTCATCCGCGATGACGATGTCATCCCTGTTCTAAAGTCGATGGGAGTTAGTTATCTCCGATAGGACACCACATGAAGGTCCTTGTGTAGTGTTACCTCGTGTCATGACTTCAATGTAGTTGTTATGCTACATCGCACAGATGGCGCTAACTGTTTTGCGTACAAAAAAACATAATATAATTTGTAATTCAGGGAGTCCAACGTCCACCTCAAGGGTATCCAGGTGACAGTTTGAGGTCTTTACTTTGAGTCCTGAAAAATGAGCGCTAATGAACTATCCCGGGCATTATACTCGGGAACTTCGTCCCTTCGATGTTTCAGTCAGATCGGAGCTCATTCAGATTATGTCAAAATAAAGTAGTGCTTTGTTTAGAGTATTGGAATACGTGTAAAATCGTACATGATCGTTCAAGTCAAAGTACTATTTATAGGTAGTGCTTGGAATGATGTCATCCTGTAAGGGTAAAGACGTTACGAAGGCTGCCATCTAGCGGGTCGTACGAATGTCATCCTTGTTGCCTTGTTGGAAACCAAGGGGAAAAGTGTCATTTCATACCTCTAGGGGTATTTCATGGATGAACTCGGTCAGGAGTGGTCTGGGCCCAGACAATAAATGCTTTTTTTATTAATATTAAAGCTTTTCTATGGTGGCGTAAGCGTTTTCTTGCTACAGAATATTTATCAATGGCAAAAGGTGTGGCACAAGTTTTCTCTTGCCACAACAAAATTACTTCGTGGCTAAATGTGTTGTGTAAGTGTTTGTTTGCCACAAACAACTTGCACCTGTGCCATAAATAATGCTTGGCAAAAGTGTTTTTTGGCCACGAATACATTTTCTCAGTGGAAAAAATGTTCTATGCCTTCTTTACTTTGTATTGACTACTATTTTCCGTGGCAAGTTATAATAATTACCACTAATCATTTCCCATGGCCTAATTTGTTTTGTAAGTGATGATTTTTAGTAGTGTGATAAAGGTTGAGCGGAGCTCTCCACTCTGGCTGTGGAGTCTGCCCCAACCGTATGATGACTAGGTTCTTCATTCATTTCTTCCTGCACATGTGAGGAAGGGTCGAACGAAGATCCAAAGTAGCCAATAACAAAGTTCACAACATTTTGGTGAGTGTAGAAAAGATTATTAATAGACGAAGCATCAAATTCGCTTGTCGATGGATCAGGAAAATGAGGAACTTACTCTTTATTCGTTTCAACCCATTGGAGACACAAGGTTCGAGGAATAAGACGAATAATTTGACATGTTGAGGAAACAATCCTCCTATTTACTAAGGAAACAAAAGAATGCAACAAACAAAACAAAAAGTTTAAATCTGGCGATGTAAGTTCCTGATGAAAGATAAGAAGTGCTTCATCAAACGAAGCTTGAAACTCTTGTTGATCACAACTCAAAACTCCTCCAAAAATTGCGAATAACCACGAAAAAAGGGAAATTAAAAATGAAAAGTTTCAGATTGAGGATATGAGAGATGGAAAAAATGAAGTTTTTCACTCAATATGCACCTCCTAAGACTTTAAGAAGAGAATATGATTATTCCCTCTAGTTTGAAGAATAGTATTGGGCTAAAGGGCCCACAACTAAATGATAATAATAGGAAATACATATTAGGCTGGTCCAAACTCAAATGAGGCTTGGGCCTACCTAATGGGGTTTCGTCCATTGAAAGGGTGCCACATGTTCTATTAGGAAGATACATGTCTTCCCCGTAAGTGGATACATGTGCCATGTCATCATAGGTGGAAGTTAAAATTGCCAGTCCATTAAGAAAGCCAAGTTAGGCTAACCGCTAAAGGAATGACTCGTTTCATTCTCTTATTTAAAGTTAAAGGCAGAGACATATACAGATCTTCCTTCGTTATATAGCAATCCAATGATTTTTTTATTCCAAAGCGACATATATGAAAACTTCTCTCTCTAAGGAATTCTCTCTTTCTAGTTAATCCTAGCTTAAACAAGTTATTTAATCCTTTCTTAGTTAAATACTTATTTAAGCATTCAGGGAGATAATCCTTAGAAAGGATTATTCTCCTTTGTGCATGTTTGCTCAGGAGAAGGAAGA
This sequence comes from Patellifolia procumbens, assembly GCA_947645195.1. Classification (NCBI taxonomy): domain Eukaryota; kingdom Viridiplantae; phylum Streptophyta; class Magnoliopsida; order Caryophyllales; family Amaranthaceae; genus Patellifolia; species Patellifolia procumbens. The sequence continues at coordinate 210,749 of CANSGD010001524.1, read as the reverse complement.
TATTGATACATGGATTTAGACTTTGGACTTAGCTTAGAACACCCTTGCACTTGGAGCCATTGAGATGGCTCCAATATTATTGTAGTCATTATTATTGTGAAGTTTTAATAAAAACCACTTATGTTTTAATTCAAATCTCAACTCAACCACTTATTTAGTTGACTAAACATTTTATTATTGCTTTCTCCTCAATGTTTTTATTTTATCTTCACTCATGAATCTGATTGGAAAAAAATCACTGATGAAGCGTCATATATATCAATCCAATACTGTTAGACTTTATCAGTCAAATTATGTAAGCTATTAATTCGGGAAGAATAAAGTGAAAAAAAAAACAGAAAGAATTTCCTGTGAATTTGCGTCTTGGTTGAATGACTATTGATATTGAAGTGAAACACTCAGTTTTGTTTTTATTAGCTAAACCAACGTATGATGTCACATTTATACACTTGTTAACATGTTAAACTTAATTTTTGAATTTGTTACATTCATGCTAGTACCCTATTACTCTAAACTAATTCATACGTGCTTGTTATTGCTAGTTTTAAGATGGAGGTAGATTTATTAATCGCATAGCTCAAAAAAATAATACTTATATAGTTATCCACGTTTATTTCAATGTTCAAACAATTATTATTGCTTGTTACTCTATATCAAAGGCTTAAAAGCCAAAAAAAAGTACAACAGCCAAATATCCTAGAGCCCATCACACAAAGAGCTCGCATCAAACGCTAGTACACGTCCATATTACCATAAAAGTCAAGAAAAGTACTAAACAACCAAAAGTACCGAGGAACGTAGAATCAATTCAATCGAATCAGCAATATATCGATTGAAACCTATCTATAACTCTGACCTATATTAAGCAACTCATAACATCCATCACTTCTAACTCTTACTCCTAGTTTAAAATATGATGGTAATGGAAAACTTACTACGAATTTAGAGCTAACCAATAAGCACCTACATTCTTCTGGTAGAACACACCTTTCGGATCAATTTGAGCGCATAGTTTGAAATAAGCATTGGTTATCAAGAACTCACGAGTAACCCAATTCTCTCCACTACGATCAGGCACCGACCATGAATTACGAGTAAAAAAGAATTTGAGTTGATCAGTAGTACAACATCCAATGAATTGTCCTAGCAACATGAACATCCAATTGATGTTATCCTTGTTGTTCGATATCACCGGTTCGCAGCTGTTTTGTTTCCCGCAAATTTGGCACGTCTCAAGCGTAGGATTAGTCCACTGCTTAGGAGGATCCACATACACATTCCACTTATCCTTTGCTTGTGCTTTCATTACAATCTGAACAAGTTCTCTAAACTTTTTTGGCATGGGATAATCTATGATAAACCTTTCATTGCACAAATTGCATTTTACGAGTCCTCTGATTTCCCGAATGTTATCTCTTTCCAGGACGAGCAAGTTATGCACTCTTGCTGGGCGGTCCGTGGCCCATGGATACGGCGCCGGTGGGATGACTAACAAGCCTTGGAGGGAAAACGAATGATCATCCTGATGTTCTTGTAGGCGTGGTTGCTGCTGAAGATGCAGTAGTATGAGTTGTCGCTGTTGTTCTTGTAATTGTTTCCGTTCTTGAACTAGTTTATCTTCTTGGTTTCTTACTCGTTGTATTTCTTGTTGTAGTGCTATTATTTTGTAATACCGGGCTTGTGCTAGCACTCGTTGCTGTTGTTGTTGTTGTTCTTGTTGTTGCTGTTGTTGTTCTTGTTGTCGTTGTACAATTGGGTTTCGATGATCAGAATTACTGGGAAGAACAGAAGAAGGTTGAGGATGATCATAGTTTTGTTGAACTGTTGAAGGAACAATTTGATCATCGTCAACAGAATGATCGTTCGCGTTACTAGTGCTTGCCATGTTTGGGTTGAGAGGATCAGCAACAAAAGAATGAACATCATCATGTTCTTGCGGAGGAAGTGGTGGAACATTAACAGGATGATCACGATGACCAACATCAGAAAGTTGAAGACGTGAAAGATCAACAGGAACGGCAGACTGTTCAGAAGAAGAGGAATGAGAATGATGATCGTCATGATAATCATGAGAACCAGAAGACTTAAGTTGTTTTTCTGGGTTGTTACTACTCTTTGCCATGTCTTCTATCTTCCCCTTTGAATTAGGATTTTCGTCCTCCATGATTGATTGAATTACAAAACCCTCAAAATATGATGAATGCGATTGAAGAAATGGATGGAAGAAATGGCTGTTAGGTTGGTTACCCTCAAAAAATGAAGTTTGTTAAGCAATCTTGGATTTCTTGGTTGTACGTAGGAATGGAGGATACCCATTTCACTCTCCTTTTATAGGATTTCCATTACATATTAATTATTTCATTTTTTATTAAAGAAAAAAAATTTCTTTCATGTTTCAAGTTTCAACGCATAGGAACATGTTGTATTTTAATAAATATATTTTTAAAACTATATTCCTAATTTTTCATAATTGTTGATTTGAAGAATTTTGTGAGTACGTATATTACGTTTTCATAATCACTAAAATCAACGATTAATTAGTTAATGTACAAACGTCCATCGTTATATATATATATATATATATATATATATATATATATATATATATATATATATATATATATATATATACGGTGAAAACCACCTCCTAATCTGAAAACTGAAAACGGACGATCTGGGCTGTTGGATGTTGACGCGCGAATATGAACGGTCAGATCTGGACGATATTACGTTTTGCTATTTTGAATTGATTTCATTATTGCAAAGCAACTGACTCTTTCCCTCTCTTTCCTTTTCTCCTCTCTCTCTCTCTCTCTCTTTCCTTTTCGTCCCTGCGTTTCTGTTCGTGACGCGATCAGTCTTTCTGGTTGAAGAATTTCATTGCTCGTTTTACCAATTTTGATCTTCCATCGGTATGTATTTGTATTTTCGCTTTAATTTGTTGGTTTTTTTCGATTTTGAGTTAAATATGCAGAAATCGCAACATTCTAGGGTTTTGGATTTCTTTTTTAGTATCTTCTATTTGATTTTTAAGTTTTTGTTCTACATTTGAAGAAGTTAGGGTGTTTTTCGTTGAAATTGTTGAGTTATTTAAGATTTCAGCCGTTTTTGTTGAAGTTAAGGTGTTTTAAGTTAGGTTTTATTGTATTTTAGATTGTGTGCTTCATTGCCTGATTTGATTGTTTTATAGTTCTTTTTGTTAAATTGAAACTGAAATTGCTCAACACAGCAACGAAAAAAAAAAAAGAGGATGAACTTATAAAGTAGCAGAATTAGAAGAAAGGAAAAGCGAAGATTATGAAGTAGTAGTAATGTATCTTGATCAAAGAGCTTAAGAATGCTGGATTTTGTTGATGTATGTTCTGATTGCTTTTTGGTTTTGATTAAGGTTATGATATGTTGAAATTCTTGACCTAATAATTACTTTTTCAACTTTTTTTAGCTATGTTTTATGTTTTTAAGTTCTTTTTTGTTGATTATGAGTTGAATATCAAATAGCTTAATGATGTTGTATATCTTGTTGCTCTTTTAGTTGCTTCTCAAAAGTATCCCTTAGTTCTGAAATGTATCCCTATTTTTCTTAAATGTAGACCTTCTTGTGATCAGTAAGCTATGAGTTGAATATCAAATAGCTTAATGGTGTTCTTGATGCAAACACCCAAAGGAAATGTCAAAATATATGATGCATAACATTGACTATGATAATTCTATTATTTTAATTGTTAGGTTGAATGATAATACTTGTTTTATTTACATGTTATAACTTATTTGATAAAGTATCCCTTAGTTCTGAAATGTATCCCTATTTTCTTAAATGTAGACCATTTTTAAGTTGTTGTTGCTGTTTCAGTTGAACATATCTTCCAGTTGTTTTTTCTTTTTTGTATCCGTTATTGGTTGTTTTATTCTTTGGTTGTTTTTGCAGGAAGTCTATTGTTATGGTTCGTGTAAAGAAGAAAACCAATGTTTTGAAAGGGAAGAAGAAAGTTACTTTTGATGTCCCTGAAGAAAATGTAGACAAGAGTAATAAGCTCTTGAAAAACATTGTGAAGAAAGTTGCTAAGAAGAATATAATGCCAAAGAAGAAACCTGTGAAAAAGAAGATTACATTTGAAGATCAAAAAGAAGAGGATGAAGACAGGTGGTTAGAAGATAGGAAGGAAGAGGATGAGCAAGAGGAACAGCATGTCTTGGAACAAGAAGATTTGAAACGGGGTTCGAAGAGGAAAGGTTCTGTAAAAAGGAAAAAAGAGGATGAACAAGAGGACCAGGAGGCTAGGGACAGGGAACAAGGAGTTTTGAAAGGTTCTGTAAAACGGAAACAAGTACAAAAAAAAAGAGATGGATTTAGAAGCAAATGCACAGAAGAAAAAGAAATTACCTGCCAAAAGATCTCCACAGAAAAAGAAAGGTAATCTGATTTTCTAATTTATGTAGTTACCTTGATTTTCTAATATTCTCCCTTTTCTTTGTCTTAAATTTAAATGTTTTGTGTTAATGCAGGTAGCACAAAGAAGATTGAAGAGAGTGATCATGGGAGAGTGATCATGAACACAGTGATTATGAGCCAAATCAAGAAGAATTAGATGAAGAGTTTCATGAAGATGAAGATGAAGATGAAGAATGCAAATCTCCTTCTAGTAGAAGAAAGAAAGGAACAAAGGTCATGGTTTTTAAAGATAAGAAGTCAAAAGCAATTACCGGTGCTACCCCATTACGACTGATGGATTCTGATTCTGGGGATTTGCTTGACATTGGAAGGCAAGTATCATGATTAACATTATCTAGATCTTATTATTAAGTTGTATCTTTGTTCAAGAAATTTTTTTATTTGTATTTGAACATCAATATAAGTCATTTAATAGTTCTATTGACCTTCTTTTATGCACTATTTGGTTTGTCCTTTTTGGATGATGGTTGTTTCTCAAATGTACCCCTTTAGTTTTATATGTGTTATGTTATTGTTATATGTTGTTTTATCTTCTTAGTATAAATTTTGTATGCTTTACACTATTGATTTGTCCATTTTGGATGATGCTTTTTTGTCAAATTGCAATCTCCAAAAAATTAAAGACTAAGTATTTAATATTTCTATTGACCTTCTTTTATGCACTATTTGGTTTGTCCTTTTTGGATGATGGTTGTTTCTCAAATGTACCCCTTTAGTTTTTATATGTGTTATGTTATTGTTAGATGTTGTTTTATCTTCTTAGTATAAATTTTGTATGCTTTACACTATTGATTTGTCCATTTTGAATGATGCTTGTTTGTCAAATTGCAATCTCCAAAAATCAAAGACTAAGTAGAAATTTTCCATGCTTTTTCTATTTTATTTCATATAGTTAGAGAGGGATACATTTAATTCGCAAGGGGATACAATTACTTAAGAAGAGTCCAACTATGATCATAAGGAGTAAGAAAACTTGGCATCTTGTGTTAAAGTAGTTTGATTTAAGTTTGGCTTTCTTTTGAATCAAAACATGTACCTATGACATTACAATAGGTATATATAGATTTTAAAGTGGTACATTTTAAAACTTTTTATTGTAGTTCAAAAAGTATAAATGTATTACTTTTACTTTTATATGTATCATTTTATTCTTAGATGTCTTAAAAAAATTGAAAGTTTTTTCTATTTTATTTCATATATATATAAGGCATACATTTAGTTTACAAGGGGATACAATTACTTAAGAAAGTGTTTCATTTAAATAGAAGTGTACAACTATGAGCATAAGGTGTAAAGAAACTTATGATTTTGTGTTAAAGTAATGTGATTTAGATGAATTAATTTTGGCCGACTTTGGAGTCTGACTCCTATTCTAAACATTCAAAGTACCCTTTCTATAACTATATAAGTTATATTGTCATTTTTTTTTTTTCTACATATGCTTACATAAGGTGTTAAAAAATTACGAGCATAAGGTGTTAAAAACTTTTGATTTTGTGTTAAAGTAATTTGATTTAGATGAATTAATTTTGGCCTACTTTTGAGTCTCACTCCTATTCTAAAGATTTCAAAGTACCCTTTCTTATATTTGATGTACACCTTTTTATTCCAAATGTACCCATTTTGAAATTGTTCCTTTGTGTTAGGGGTTTAATGTCATATGTACCCTTTTTCATTTTGCATGCATATAGAAACTCATTGTAGGCCTAATGCCGTTTATGAGCTGGTGCAAGTTCTTAATCCTACACAGAAGAAAGAAGTGGAAGAAATTGGTTTCGGAGGTTTGCTTTTATTGAGGTTGGGGCATTTTTACTGTGACATGGTCCCATGGTTGGTAAGTCATTTTAATGCTGATGGTCGTCTTTTCTTAACTGATTTTTGGGAAAAGTTTTAATATAAAACGTGAAGATGTTTATGATGTTTTTTCAGCTACCTATGGGTGATAAGAAGGTAGTTGAAATTAAAAAGATTAGGAAGGGATCTAATCCTGATCATCATTACTTGTTTGAATTAGAAACTATTTTGGTGCTAAGGGAAATGAATCTTTGCCTACCACTGCATTGTATGAAGCTATTGTAGCTTTAAAGATGGAGGATCTGATTTCAAAAGATGTAGATTGTATTGTGAACTATGATTGGTGCTCTTATGTATTGGATAATGTTTGTAAAGCAGTTACAAAATGTATAAAAGGTGGACGGAAAAGGTTGAAGGGATGTATTTTATTGTTAGAGATAGTTTATTTTCATAGGTTTATGTTCAAAGGTGAGAGAGCACCTATTGTTACCCCTCTTATCCAACAATGGACTGACGATGTTGTGAAAAAGAGGTTGAATGCCGAGAAGAAGGCTGGATTTGGTTTGTGTAAGTTTGATCGAGAGACATATCCTATTTGTGAGAATCGTGGGAAGATGGATAAGAAGGAAAGACAATGTACTGAATTAGAACATGCTTTTACTTCAAGAATCGAACCTGCACATACAACATGTAGTGATCGGACCAATCATATTACTCTTCCAGAGGGCTTGTTTACTGATGAAGAAATAAAGAGTAAAGCTAAAGATGTAAGTATTTATTTTATGTTTTATGTACCCCTTTTATACTTGTATCTTTTATATTCATGCTTTTTTAATCTCTAAAGCTCAATTTGTTTTCTTCCAGGATGTTCAAGAGCCAATTCTCCTTCTTAAACGAGATATGGAACTAATCTCGTTAATTCACATGAACCGTCTTCAAGGCATCAAAGATAAAATGGTAGCTCATTGTGATTCTGACAAGAAGTCTGACTCACCAGTTGTTTCTCAGACCGATAAGCTGTTGTCTTATCCTGCCACTCTTCGACATATCGATGATATAATTGAAAAGTTTATTCAAATGAAGCATCTAGCAGACGCAATGCCATCTTTTGAACTTCTTGATCCTGAAGGTACCCTAACTGCTTTGTGTTTCCCTTTATTCAATAATTATAGGTGACACATAAGTTACTTATTTTGCTTTTAATTATTCTGTTTTTGGTATATAGACCGTGATCAAGAAGTTACAAATGACAAAATGTTCAAGAAGGTTGTGGAAGATGCTTTCAATTTTGCTGATTTGATGGGAACTGGTGAATGGCAAGCTGATGTACCTGAAACTGGTCAGGGGCAAACTAGTCAGGAGCAATCTGTTCAAGGGATAATTGATCAAGTGCTTTCAAATCTGTCTACTGATGTTTCTATTGTTATTGATATTCAAGAGTCCATTCCTGTTTCTTTTAGTACTGTTGATAGTGGTCCAACAAATGTTGACGTTGATTTTATATCTGCATTTATGAGTAATAATCGAGAAAAGATGCGTAGCTTACCTTACTACATCAAGAGGTTATGGACTATTGCCTTTTTGAACCCCCCGAGGGCTTGAAAGGTTTTGAAGTTGATTCGAAGTACGTTACATTATTATTTGCACTCCTATTTATTTTGTATTTAAATGATCTCTCCTTAATTGTTTATGTTTTCACTTTTAACAGGGCAGATTTATTTTCGAGTGGTTTTATTCAACTTATTCCACGTACAGAGATGCAAAGCTTGATTGGATTTAAAAAAGTTGATGCTTCAATTATTCAAAGTTGGTCGCTTTTGCTTAATGATTTAGAGAGAAAGTGTCAAGAAGCAGATTCAAGATTCTTCTTTGGAATAGACCATAGCATAAGTGTTAGGTTTAAATGTTTTTTATATATGTTTATTATTTTTTCATACATGTTTGACTAATATATGTTCTTTAAATGCAATTTCAACTGATGGTAAAAGCCGAAAAAATGGCAGAGATGAAAAAGCGGGCGACACATATGCAGAACTCAATGAAACAATGAGTTCTTCTAAATACTATGGAGAATGATCTTGCCAAAGCTACAATGGTAATACTTTTTTTTTTTGCTTGTATCATTTTTTATACATAGTTAAGTTTTAATATGATCCCTAATGCATTCCCTCATATTAATGCCAGATTTTTGTGACTATTGTGATGGATGATCACTACTTCGGTGTTGTGGTGAACCTGAAGACTCAGACTATCCAGTACTTGGATAATCGCAAGTATAGTGAACAAGGATTATCGAAGTTCAATGGATGGGCTTTAATGGTGGTATGTTTTTAATGCTTTAATTATGTTTTATTTTATTTGTTTGTGTGGTAGCAATCATGTATATTATGTGATATTAGTATTTCACTTATACCTTTAATATAATTGGATACATTACGTTGGAAAATGGGTACATTTATTTATACCATGCCATCTTGTAGAAAACTCTAACTGTAGATAGGTAGTGTGGTTTGCTAGAAAAGAAGCGATAGTAAATAGAAAGGTGACCTTACCTTCAAACTGAGGAAGAGAGTGGGGCAAGAAATGCAAGCGACGGAAGGGGGAACATCAGAGTGAGTGAACTAAGAATGGATAGAGTAAACTTCTTGGGTAACAATAGTGGCGGTTTGAGGCGGCAGGGTAATGTTTCTTCTTCTTCTTCTGTTTTATTTGCAACTTCTATTTGGGACTTTTAAACTCTTGGAGAGCTTCAAAAGCATACAGATTCAGAGTTGGTGGGTCGTCGTCTTTTTGAACAACCCCAGCTCTAGTTTCAATTTCAGTAACAGCATCAGTATTAAGATATTTCCCTTCTTCATTAGAATCCATGTTCAGTGGAGACTATGCACCAAGACAGGGGAGGGTAGAGGGCAGTACTTAAGCAGCAGCGGAACTCAATTCGAGGGTGATTTTGAGCACCAAAAGCTCCCGTATAATAAGCAGAAGTAGAAGCTCTAATAGTATCCTAAATGGCCAAATCTGAGCTTTCACTTCTTTTCCTTCTTGTAGCTTTTCAGTGCAAGTTAAACTCACTTAATGATTAAGGAGTGCTTAGAAGTTATGGATCTCTCAATGATTGTTCAAACTTAATTAACTTGTCAATTTTCACAACACTAGGCACTGCCACTTGCAGGTTACATTCTCAAATCACAACTCAATGAAAGTTTTCATGGATGATAAGTAAATAAAAACGTAAAAAGATCACAGAGTCATTCTTAGAGTAATCTCAATGACTTACTAAACTAAATGAATCCCTGTTTTAGCAAAATATATCCTCTTTTCAATTAAATTATCGCATTTTAAACTAAATGTATCATTTTCAATACTAGATGTAGCCCTTCTTCAACTATATGTATCACTTATTAGATACAAGGTCTATACATCTAGTATGAAAAGGGATACATTTAGTTAAAACTTAAAGCTAATTTAGGGATCTCCTTGGAGCTATTACGATCACAAAAACAGTCATTGAAATTCAAATAAGAGATACATTTAGAAACATATGAACCATTTGAATATCATTAGTTCAATATTATTTTTTTGAGATGGTTAGGAGTCAAAAAAGCTCTTGCCATTCCATCAAAGAATGGGCAATATAGGATATGATATGATATTAGTCTTCTAATTGTATTTGATTCAAATTGGCCAGTGCGGGTGTGTCTGTGGAATTGCCTACGTTCCTGTTATCCAGGTTGCTAGATGTGCCTTCGTTGAATTTCCATGTTTATATCATGAAGATTCCCTTTTGTTTGGAGAATGTGAAAGGAGTTTGAAACCTTTAGGGAGCTTAAAAAATTTGAAAAGCCTTTTATATTGCTTGCTCATTTTTGAAGCTATAATATTTTTGTCTACAAAACTCTATATACCTTTTCATTACTTGTCAAAATAATTTATCATTTCAGACTAAGATTTCACATATCTTTGGTGATAACTTCTGTTAGCTCGACTGTCATTTTTCCATCTTGTATCTATCTAATTTATTATGAAACACAAGCACCATTCCTATATTGATTTTCGGGTTTTGATTTGCATAAATGGCCAACTATAGGAGTTTATCAAAGACATCTAATAATCAATCTGAGGTAATTTTGTTTCATGTCTGTCTTCATGTTTCCCATGAGCCAACATTTTGAAGAATTTAAATATTGATAATGCTAAAACACAAAGGTCTTTGGAATTACTTGCTCAAAAAACTCAAGTTACAATGATAACACAAAAAAAACCCAAAGCATATAAAATACAAAAGAAATAATCCTAGAAACAGTAGAGATAAAACAATGAGCTCATGTAAAAAGTGAGTCAGCATCAAAACATTAAGTGCTACATTAAGATAATAGGGGATACATTAAATAGAATAAAGGGTACATTTTCCTATGTCCTTGTTGTCCAAAACAAGCTTCATTATACGCAAGCCAATCTTAGAAACAGTAAAGGAAAAACAATGAGCTCATGTAAAAAGTGAGTCAACATCAAAACACTAAGTGCTACATTAAGATAATAAGGGGTACATTAAATAGAAGAAAGGGTATATTTTCCTATGTCCTTCTTGTTGTCCAAAACAAGCTTCATTATACGCAAGTCAATCCTAGAAACAGTAGAGAGAAAACAATGAGCTCATGTAAAAACTAAGTCAGCATCAAAACATTAAGTGCTACATTTCCTATTGTTGATATTACTTCATTGCAAGTTTTTCTCCGGACAATTACGGTTATCATGTGTTGAAAGTTTTCCACATGTTCTACAAAGTCTTTCTTTTTTCCCTTGTGTCACAATTGCTATCTCTTTCTCAGTCTTCTTTCTCTTTCCTGTGCCACTGCCCTTGTTTGATGATTTGTGTGGAGGAAGAATTTCACCGGGAACTACATTTGAGCCAAGTAACAATTCATTGTGTTTATCTCTTGTTTCTCATGGGGGTTGCTCATTAGTTGGTTTTTCTGATTTTGCTTCCTCCTCAAATTCACTTAATCTTTGCAATAGCAACTCAAGATGTTCATTGTTGTTTTCCGCAGCAGTTACACATGAGAAAAACTTGGACCACACATCACCCACAATTCTTTCTCTATGTTTTCCATTTGACCAAAAAACTGGAACATAGGTTTTTTTGTAGCATCTTTGGTCCAGCGATACAGAATGTATTGTTTTGGTATTTCCATCAAAAAAATTCCCTTCATAACAAAAAGAACATGGCGACATAATAACCCCATTGATTCAAACATCCTACATGAGCACATGCTATTATAGGAATTGACATTAAAGGATACATGATAGGTCTTCTTCCTTGTACTATCCACAATCTCATACTCCTCAACCCCTTCTTAAATCACTAGCTTGTAAACTCCACAGTTGTAAATGGCATATTGAAACTCATGTTGAAATTTGTAAAATAAGTTGTGTGTGTAGAGAAGAGATGCATGTTTTTCTAAGTGAAGAGGGGAAGTAAGACGAGGCATAGAACTCCTTGCTTCTGAGTTTAATTTATCTTGAGTATGTCTTTGAGCATCCATAGCAGATTCTATACGAAACTATAACTCAACTAGACGTAGTTTTGCATTTGTGAATTGTGTGAAGAAGTTATTTTCAGATTCCGAAATTTAAGTAGAGCGTAAGATACCACCCAAGAAAACATCACGAAAGTAGGAGGGAATCCACATGTGTCTTATGTCATACATATGAACAAACCATTCATGTGTTTATAATTCAAATTCAGACATTACAGCATGCCATTCTTCATCAAATTCATGTGGTTCTAAGTCCCTATTCCAAACAACAGTACTCAACCTTTTCAAAAAATCGGTTTGACACATATCAGGCCCTACCTTTGTAGAAACTTTTTTCATTGTATGCCACATACAAAGTCTATGTATTGTCCCATCCAAAACTTGTATTATAGCTACTTTCATTGCCGGATCTTGATCTGATATAATGCATTTTGGCTTACAATTTCCCATAGCTTTCAAAAAAACTTCAAACAACCAAACAAATGATTCTATATCGTCTTTTGCAATCAACCCCATCCCAAAAGTAAACATTTTCCATGATGATCTACACCAGTAAAGGGGGCAAGCATCAAACAATATTTTTTTGTTTCAAATGAGAGCATGTCACCAAAAAGAGCATAATTTTTCCTACTAATTGCATCAGCCCAAAACACCCTTGTCAAATGACGGTTTTCTAAACAATAATCAAAGAAAAATCCACCAGCACTATTTCTCACTTTTTCTTGAAATTCGCTTTAAACATAGCAACATCAATATCCTTAAGGTAATTTTTCATATCTCGATTAAAGTTTTTAAAATCCACCAAACTAGCCCCAACATTTTCATAACCACCCACATGTTCCTTCATCAACCTAAAAGACTTGTTGAGCCCAATATTTGACATAGAGTTGTCAAATATGATTTTTTTGTGACAAAGTGTAAGGTTTCGAGAATTTGTTAGAAAATGCATGCTTTTTGGAGTACCAAATAAATGGTTATGGGAATCATGTAGAAGGTAGATCATGAATTTTCCATCTGTGCGCTTTCTAAAACCTATTCTTGCTTGACAACCCCCTCGATTTATTTTCCTTTTTCTACCCTCAAAGCTTGATTTCTTATCCATATTGCTCAGTTTTTTGCTCAATCCATCTTCATTGAATCCTTGTTTATTACAATACATGTATTTTAAATAAATGACACCATCTTTATCTTTTTTTCTATTCCCAATCTTTCCACAAAACCACAAAATTGAGCATAAGTTTTATAGAATTGAATATCTTCTGCTAAAGTATCGAAAGGCATACCCACTGTTGGTTTTAACTCAGGTGGACAACATGGAATCCATTCTTTTGTTCCTCTTGGCGTATAACAAGCACGTGGAGTATATGTTTGTGATGTTGTGTCATGAGTAGAAGATGTAGCTTCTGTAATTTGCTCGATAACTGGTGTACTAACAATTACAATAGACGGAGCAGCTTTTTCTAGATGCTGTTGATCCATAACTGTTCAATAAAATGAATTTATAGATAAGTTAAAAATGTTGCATAGTAATTCATAAAAGGGGTACAATGTGTCAAAAATAGGTACATGTTAAAATTTTTGAAATCATTAAGAAAACAGGTATTAATGTAACAACATTCCAGCTATAGTTAACTACTTTACAATTACAATTACAAATTACAACATTGCAGCTAACAAGTAACTTATAAACGAGCCGTCATATAAGATATTTTACAATTCAAAGTTAGGGTTTATAGTTTCAATGCTAGTTTATTGAAGTACTTCAAAAACAATTTTTTTTTAAATGATTTAAAGCTAACAACCTTCTATTTAAGAATTTTTGAATTAGAAATTATATAGTAATTGAGAATTAGGGTTTATAAAACAAAAACATCAGAATATGAACTGCTAGATGAATTTTTCGAATCAAAAGAATGAAGATTTACCTCGCCAGTAGATTGTTAATGTCTGTTGTTGTTGAAATTGAGCTTTTTTGATAAAAATCGCGTCTTTTGTGTCGATGTGCAGGTTCAATTTAAGCTTTTCGCGTTTTCAGCCATGGAAGAGAGGGGAGCTTCGTGTTTGTTCGTGTTGGATTTTTTTGGGATCATTTCCTTCTTGGTTTCCGTGTTTAGTGATGGTGCTGATGGAATTGTCTTCAGCCATTAGATCTGATCGTGCGATAGTGGACGGCCCAGATCGTCCGTTTTCAGTTTTCATCATAAGCCTTGTTTTCAATGGATCTAGCCCGTATATATATATACATATATGTATATATATAGGCAAGGGATCCGGTGAAAATCACTTGTTAGACTGAAAACTGAAAACAAGTAATGACAGCCGTTAGATCGTCCATAGTACAATTAGACAGACAAGATTAACGGATGACTTAAGTTGAAAGTGAGATTATTTTTTTCATATTTTTTCTCTCTACTACTGTCGTCTCTCTCTTCCTGCCCTCGTACTCTCTTCCTGCTCTAGCTCGATTTTCTCTATGCATCTTCAATGGTTTGATTTCTACTCATAATCTAAGTATTTATATCATTATTTTTAAGTTCATTTTTGTTCCATGTTTGAGTTCGCATTTGAGTTTTTCTCTTTACTCTTCCCTCTCTGTGGATCTAGGGCGACGAAGCTTCAAGAATTTTCGCACAATTTCCACCAAATTCCAGTCATTGAAGGTTCGTATTTTTGATGTAAGTGGTTCATATCTATTTTTGATCAGTTCATCGATTATTTGAAGGTTAATTGCAGATTTCATTGATCTTTTCGATTGTTTGTTTATAACTTTTTCGTTTTGATTAGTTTATATAACTCTAAATTTTTTCTGTTTCCCTCTCTTATAGACCTTGCTTTAACAAGCAACAGAATCACTCAAGAGATTTCCTCCTTCAATTTCTTAGTATGTTATAGATTTTTTCTTCCATTGTTCGTGTTTAATTAGCTTTGAACAAGCAAGAGCGTTCAATTTATGTTTGAAGGAGACTTGCTGCTTGTTATATCTATTTCGAAGATGAAAATCGTTCCACGAAGCTGACGGATCTATTCACGAGATTTTCTCAATTTATTTCTGGTAAGCATTTGAATTTTCATGAACATAATTTCATCTGATTTCTTTTAAAGAAATAATTATGTTAGAATTGATGTTTAATTTGAAAGGTAATTGAAAGTTATGTGTAGCATTATAAGTTGAGATTTTGGTATTTTCAGTCAGAAAAGGGTACATTTAGTTGAAATATGCAGACATTCGGTTGAAAAACGGGTACTTTTGTTTGAAACAGAGATACATTTAGTTGGTAAATGGATTGCTTCAATGAACTATTTGAATATGTTGAAGATAGAAGTGTCGTTTCCAAGGCTTCTTTGGTTTTGAGTTATGCATATGAGGGTGACTTTTTGGAGACAACGTGTTTAGACAGCTTAGAGAGATAAATATACAAGGAGATTCATTCTCACACTCAGGTTTACATGGTGCCTTTGCTGATTTTGCTTTTGTGGAGCAAGGGACTAACTTCATGCTTATGCCATTGAGGTCCCTCCCGCTTTAGAGCTAGAAGTTGGCTTCTTTATGTTGAAAAGGGACAAGTTTAGTTGATAAAGGGATTACTTCTCTCAACTCGTCTTTCGATTTGCTAGGCTTTTATAAATTCTTCCAACCCTATTGCTTTTTAGTTTTCCTTTTTGAAAGACGATTTGGGCTATCCCCATAAAAAGGGGTACATTTAGTTGAAAAAGGGAGACAATTAAATGGAAATGGCTTCTTTATGTTGAAAAAGGGACACATTTAGTTGATAAAGGGATTACTTCTCTAAACTCGTTGCTTGATTTGCTAGGCTTTTATAAATTCTTCCAACCCTATAGATTCTTAGTTTTCCTTTTTGAAAGACGATTTGGGCTATCCCCATATATAGAAAGGGGCACATTTAGTTGAAAAAGGGAGACACTTAAATGAAAATGGCTTCTTTATGTTGAAAAGGGACATATTTAGTTGATAAAGGGATTACTTCTCTAAACTCGTTGTTCGATTTGCTTGGCTTTTATAAATTCTTCCAACCCTATTGCTTCTTAGTTTTCCTTTTTGAAAGACGATTCGGGCTATCCCCATAAAAAAAGGTACATTTAGGTTACAAAGGGAGACACTTAGATGAAAATGTCTTCTTTATGTTGAAAAGGGACACATTTAGATGATAAAGGGATTACTTCTCTAAACTCGTCTTTCGATTTTCTAGGCTTTTATAAATTCTTCCAACCCTATTGCTTCTTAGTTTTCCTTTTTGAAAGACGATTTGGGCTATCCCTATAAAAAGTGGTACATTTAGTTGAAAAAGGGAGACACTTAAATGGAAATGGCTTCTTTATGTTGAAAAAGGGACACATTTAGTTGATAAAGGGATTACTTCTCTAAACTCGTTGCTTGATTTTCTAGGCTTTTATAAATTCTTGCAACCCTATTGATTCTTAGTTTTCCTTTTTGAAAGATGATTTGGGCTATCCCCATATATACAAAGGGGTACATTTAGTTGAAAAAGGGAGACACTTAAATGAAAATGGCTTCTTTATGTTGAAAAGGGACATATTTAGTTGATAAAGGGATTACTTCTCTAAACTCGTTGCTCGATTTGCTAGGCTTTTATAAATGCTTCCAACCCTATTGCTTCTTAGTTTTCCTTTTTGAAGACGATTCGGGCTATCCCCATAAAAAGGGGTACATTTAGGTTACAAAGGGAGACACTTAGATGAAAATGTCTTCTTTATGTTGAAAAGGGACACATTTAGTTGATAAAGGGATTACTTCTCTAAACTCGTTGCTCGATTTGCTGGGCTTTTATAAATTTTTCCAACCCTATTGCTTCTTAGTTTTCCTCTTAGTGGGCATTGAAGATTTGTATTTCTAAACCCATATTTGGTGCACTCTTGTTTTTTCTTCTCGGAGAAGTTAGCGGTTTCTGTCATATGTCATGGTATAGCTATCTTTCGTGCTGCATTTCTCTCGATTTGCTTTCTTTTTTTTTAGGAGTGGAGTTGTCCTACATTTCTACTTATGGTGTTCATCATAGCTTATTTCATCCTTAGCAAGGTTGTTTCTTACTGTTGTTTTGGGTCGATTATGTTGCTCTATCTGTCCTAATCTTTCTGAATACTACCATGAATTCTTCAAAGTGGCAACAACAACAGTATATATACTTAGATAGGCACGATTTTGATGTTCCAAGCTGCACTTGTAGTGTAATGATTGTTTTTAGGACAATATTATTAGTGGAGTGACAAGAATTTACAATGCATAATGTGAAATATCTTCAGAACAATACAGGTTGCATCTTCTACTTTGTAATTTATGATTCACATATATATCTATATGTCATATATGGTAAGGTTATGTATCTAACGGTATGGTGGTTCACAAAGTACACTTGTAAACCTATTAGCTCAATTGGTAGAGCATTTGTGTTATCACACAAAAGATGTAGGTTCAAATCCTACATAGGTTAAATCGAGCTTTCACCAGTAAAAAGTAACCCCTTTTGTTTTACTAATGTAACCCTTTGTTAGTCAAATGTAGCCTATAAGTGCCTGATGAAAGTGAAGAAAACTTCACTACTGTTAAGTACCATAAGAACAACCCTTTATTAGTCAATTACTATGGGTTAAGTACCATAAGAACCTCACTTTTCGGGGTTTGGCAGTGAATTTTTCATGTACATTGAATTCCCTTTCCCACCACGGCTGTTGTTCTTATTAGCACTAGGTCTCCCTCTGTTATGATTTGTGCCCGACTCTCCTACTGGGAATCCTGCTCATCTTGTTCTTCTCTGCTTCTAGCTTAAGAGCTGCTTGAAGCCTCATCTCTGGCAGCATGCCAGACCGGGGAGTTGGTTGAGATGGTTAGACCTATACCCTGAAAAATGAGCAAAGATATATCAAGCTCAAATAAAGTTCCGCCAAACTGATGAAACTTTGCGGGTACCAAAAGAAGGAAAATATCTATATTTCAAGGAAGTAAATGACCTCGTTAACATAAGCCAGTATTTCTTTGTTGGATTTTTTCTGCCTCATCTGATTCTGAATCCAAATTACTGTCATCTGACAGAACCTGCAGAACTGTTCATTTGCAACTAATGAAAGTTTTTTCCTGGTTTTTCTTTCCTGAATTGTCTTCAGATCATTCCTGCAGATTCTTTGGTCATATCCTGGTAATGATTCATTTGGCTTAGTTTCAGGTCAAATCTAAGTCCATTATCAGTTAGTTCATACTTATACTATGCTATAACTATTGATAGTAGTCATACTAATTTCAGATTTCCTTAGCTTGTCTCCTCCTTTTAGTTGTTGATTTTTCTGTTACATGTGATTGAGGGATATATGAGATGATCAACTTCAAATGAAACATCATACATTTGATGAACTGCTGAACTTTTATAATTTCACATCCAACAATTTGTTAATGGGGAGTTATAGAGGGAACCCCCTGTGAAGAAACTTTTTTCGAAAACCTTCGATTTTTTTCTCTTTCAAAAAACTACCTTTCTTTTACGACATATATTAAAATACTACTAGATGATGGTTTCCGTTAAGTTTGATCATTGGTTCCGCCATTGACTTGCACGTGGTTGTCACGTGACCTTTTCGACCTTCTCACCACCATCTGTGACGCCATGAGACTTCTATACGGTTTGTTTGTACGTTTACCGGACAAATCCCTGCAAATGGAGCTTCAAATGGTGCTGAAGAAGGTCACATGATTACCACACGTAGATTAATGACTGAATAAACCAGTCAAATTTAATTTATCTCGTAATGTTCTTAAACCAATTTGTTTTAAAAGGTTAACTCTTGATCTTTGATGTGCATCTCACAAGTTCCCTTGACTCCTGAAACTGACCCCCCCCCCCCTTCCTCCCTAATTGCCTATATTGTCTTCATGATTCCTTTTCACAATGACACTCATTTGCTCCACGACTGGTTCGCAACGGAGAGGTTTCCTAATTTACTCCATGACGGCAGCAGCAGTTGCATGGCAGCAACACAGCAAGAGCAGCAACAATATTTTTTAATGCCTATGTCCCGGCAATTTTTGATTTTTGCTGAATTTTCGCGGCCACTGAGTGATGGACTCATGCAGTAAACATGATGGTAATTTCTGAAAAATTCCAAATTTTCACTTGCAGTCTATTTCCCGTTTTAAGGCCTTGTTATGTTTTAATTTGTTTTTTGTTATTTAGGTTTAATAACGCAAGCAACTTTTCAGTAACTAAAAAACATAAGAATAATCTTTTCAAAAATGACTTACATTAATTTAAAAAAACAAATTTATACATTTAAGATCTAAAGGGTTACATTAACTTAAGTCATTACGGGTGAATCAAAAAAAATATTTTATATTATTCAACCTATGTAGGATTCGAACCTACGCCCTTTGTGTAATTACACAAATGCTCTACCAATTGAGCTAATAGGTTTGTAACAATCAATGTTATGTGTATTGTCAACGAGCCAATCTCCTATGTCATAAACCTAAGAAGTTATGTAATCAGACGAATTGTAGGAAAACCAAATGAATAGTTGACACCATAACATGAACACTCATACACTTGTTTGATGATTATGCTCAACAGAAGAAAGGACAACACATAATGAATGTTGAAATATAGATTAATGACATATGTATGGTTTCATGGCTTTGAAGTTAGATTGATGTGGGGGGAGACCATTACTGGTAAACTTCTGCATCAACTAGGAATTTATGAAACTTTACTTCAAAATTTTCAAAAGGCAGAAATGGCCAACTCTGGATCGATGATTAGCACAGTGAGCATCCACTGAAGCCATCTGCTGCTTCATTTTCATTCAGTTGAAGTTCGTCGAAAATATATGATTTATCATCATCATCATCATTAAGACAAATGCCTAGTGTGAGACTTTTAAAACCGTATTTTGCCACAATAGACACTAGAAGCATGTCCTTGTTCACACTATTGTTTAACTAATTATAAATTTTATGTTCACAAGTTCAATGATTATGTCCCTCTCCCTTCTTTGAATTATTGAAAACCTAAGAGTAAGTAGAAGCTCTATAAGATACAATATACACTGATAATCTTGAGTTAACATGTCATATTTCGTAGTAATAACTTCTCCAATTATCTACTCCGGCCATATATTTTTATCTGCTACATAATCCATATACAATCTTCTGATTTTTACTGTCAAGTATGTTAAAGATGCTGACTGACTAATCAAATATTGTGGGATTTGAGGTCAAACCTTCCAGGTTTGTAACTTACAGCTCTTTCTTAGTCCCTCACCTCTCCCGCCCCGCCCAATCATGCTCTACAAATGCATGATCCTCACTCTATTGTTTCCAGCATCCAATCTAATAAACCACAGCAGCCACATGACAAATTAAAAAGGGTTACATTTGCAAAAAAAGGGTTACATATATGAAATAGAAGGATACCGATAAATAAAGCCTCAATCATTCACAAGTAAATCATAAGCAAGATCCAAAACGTTAACAGTATGTAAATAATCAACCATTATAAGGCATTGATAATACTAAGATCAAATTAATCATCACTTTTTTCCCCTAACTTCAATCAAACCTAAATTTACAAATGAAAACCATAATTTATAGCCATCCAATCAAAAACATAGAGCAGAGACATAAAAAAAAAAGATTATTAAGTGTTGGCAAAC
Source organism: Patellifolia procumbens (assembly GCA_947645195.1). Lineage (NCBI taxonomy): Eukaryota > Viridiplantae > Streptophyta > Magnoliopsida > Caryophyllales > Amaranthaceae > Patellifolia > Patellifolia procumbens. The sequence goes on along the minus strand of CANSGD010001524.1, from coordinate 190,295 downwards.
AAATTAAACCCAATTAAGTTGCAAGCTAATTATACCCAGAACAATGAAAACAACTAGGGTTAAATTAATCAATAGAAGAAGCGAATAACGACAACATATTACATCGAAAAGCTCCATTATGAAATCAAAGTCTTATTGAAGAATGCCCAAATCGCAGAAAAAATAAACGAAAAATCGTTCAGTCACCGACAATTAGTGAGGAATTCGAATGAAATTTGAAATCAAAATTCAAGAAATTATCTTACCAGATGCTAATTGCAGCATAATTCGTGATATTCAATCAGAACGAACATGATATGGATGAAGATGAAAACTAGCCATGAACTTTGTGGGAAAATGAACACGTTATTGAGATTTGAGAGAAGGGGGCGGAGAGAAAAAGGTTTATGTGAGATAAGAGCGTCTAATGAATGAAGTCTAACTCGTGCGATCAACGTTAATATATGTGGACGGCTTAGATCTACTGTTTTCAGTTTCAACATAAGAGTGGTTTTCAGTGGATCCACCCCGTACATACATATATATATATATATATATATATATATATATATATATATATATATATATATATATAAATATTTATATCGATTATTTTCGTAAAGATTAGGGGTAACACTAACTGTATATACTAAATATTATTAATAAAGTCATTAAACATCCTCAAGGAGATTATCACTATCAATCATGGTATCAAGAGCCTAACCCTAGCCACCACTCTCCCATTTTTTTCCTCTCTCTGACTCAAGCGTGCGCCTCTATCCCATGGTTGCCGACCCCAAAAGCTCATTCGTCCCTCCACTACTACAAAATACCCTATTTCTCGGCGCAATTACCTCGGCACACTGACCTAGTTGGATTGCTTTTGTTTTTATTCGTGTTATCTCGTCACTATTAAACATCGAGGAATTTCTTGGCACAGGAAAGCGCCGAAAAATCACTTGCCTCACACGTGAGGTTGAACACCATGCGGGATTTTGAAATTTTGGGGAAAAAAAGAGGCGAACTTATATTCTCTTTCTCCCCTTTTTTGCCCTACTTTTCGTTCGTCTTTCTTCCTTTTCAATATTCTCTCTAATTTCAGATCTTCATTATTCAAGCTATTCTCCTTCAATTTCGACTCCAAGAGCAGATCTAAGAAGAGAGGAATCGGGATGAGTTTCGCCAACTGCAAGAGCAAGTTGGACTCACCCCGTAATCATCGTCAGTTTTATATGGCTAAATTAGTGTCAGAGTCGGGGTTAGGTTTAGCTTTTTTCGATTGTTAATTTTCTATTTTATGTTGTCGACAATAGGATAAACAAGTTCTCAGGGATTTAAGGGTGTAACATCCCGTAATTTTTCACTAGAAATTTCGCGCGTTAATTTATATGGTTTATATTGTAATTTATAAATCTAAATATAATTTCATTTATAAAAACTATATTTTAGTAACTAAATGATCGTATTTAAAACCGGAAAATATTTCGGTGGACAATGTATTGTGCATACGTACCTTAATTTCAAAATGTGTATAGTCGATGGACGCCTAATTATTTTAAGATGTTCATAGTATTTATATTTTATAAATTTGCATAGCTTTACCAACTAAGCTAAATTATCTGTAAGACTATTAATTTTCATTTAGAATATTATACTTCTTATTTTAACTTGTGTTCTTTGATTTAATTTTATGTTTTTATTAATCTATTTAGTTATATCATATTTCTTTAAGCTTATATTTTATATGGTGCAACTCTCCCACAATTTAATTTGTAAATTAAGCTATAACTTAATGTTAATTATTTTAAGTTGAGCTTATTTTGATATATGAAAATGTGATCATACATTTTTTTTATTATTGAGTATAATATTTAAGTTAGTCTTAGTTAGGCTAATGTGTTGATTTAGCTTAATCGTCGCATTTGCAGACCAACCATGTAACAAACTTTAGTCCACCACTTTTATTCCAATAGGGCCGAAAAGGTTAACCATCTAGAGGCCTCTAGAAGACTCCAATTTTTTTGTTGTTCATACTTTAGTTGTAACCATAGAATGCTAAGAGCTTGTGCCTCTTCGTTGCCTCCATTAAAACTCCCTTAATGGCTACTTAATTACCCCCTATTACTCACCTTAATCAACCCCTTTAAACCCCTCCTTTTGCTGTCCATTTAATCAGAATTAAGGAAAGCATCCTCTTCCCCTTTGCCTTCCCACACGTCCCTGCTCATGAAAGAAAAGGAAGAGAGAAGTCTTCCCCTTTTTCCCTTGCACACCCTCACAAATATAATTCCTAGTTATTTATTTTTGGGTGAATAATAGTAAAATAGCATTCCTAGTTAAGTTTGATCTAGATCCACTTAATTAGGAAATTAGTTAGCAAAAGATTTTCAATAAAATTCCTGATTTGAAAAAGATATTTTCCTATTTTAAAATATTATCTTTTTATTTTAAGTAAATCAAAAGATTTCTTTTAAAAAAAACAGTTTTCAGTTTTATTTAAAATATTTTAAAAAGATAATTTTCCTTAATTAATTTATGTAAAAATGACTTAATTGTTTTCCAATAAATCACTAACCACGTTCATTACTAGCTACACGTTTTGTTTAAGTTAGTGGGTTAGTAGGTTAGTTTCTTTATTCCCAAGTATTTTAATAAGTGGAAATCACGGGGTTAATGGACTAATTAGTTAAGTTATTGAAACAATTTCATAACTTACTTACTTTATCAATAGGCGACCCTGAACACCACATACCTCGCAGTAAGATGAGGTAATGGGTGCTACTGCAGACATAGCATTGATACTCATGGGTGGAGGTGTCGGACTAGAAGACTTCATTAGCTGCTGAGTTAGTTGCGCCATCTGAGATGTAAGCAATGAAATAGCGTCAACTTCAAGTACCTTCTTAGTCAAACTCCTAGATGATGTATGGTCATTGGCTGCAAGATTTGATATGAATTCATAACCCTCATCAACTGCCTTGTCTAAAAACACTCCTCCTGCAGACGAATCAACAATACACTTCGTCTGAGGCTGCAGACCATTGTAGAATGTCTGCGTCAAGAACCATTTGTCCATATTATGGTGTGGACACTCTCTCTGTAAATCTCTAAACCCAGCCCACGCTTCCCTTAATGTTTCATCAGGCTCTTGGGAAAACGTGGCTAGTTTATTCCTGATTTCTGCTGTTTTAGTGGGTGGGTAATACTCTCTCAGAAATGCAGCAGAAATCTCACTCCACTCGGTTTCTTTCACATCGTTCAACCATTTTTGGGCTCTATCTCTCAGTGAAAACTCGAACAACATGACTTTGAGTTGATCTGGAGTGACGCCGGCATGTTTAACGGTTCGACAAAGTTGTTGAAACCGTTGCAGATGATTTGCCGGATCTTCAGTAGGATGCCCACCAAACTGATTTTGCTGGACCATGCTGATGAGTCCAGGCTTGATTTCGAAATTTGCTGCGGCAATGGTGGGCATAGTAGGTCCAATGGAGAGACCATCCGGGTTGGGCACCCCATATGACTTCAGTGATTTTGACATAACTGAATTCAAGGTGTCTGTTCCAGAGGTGTTCAGCTGAACAGACTGCTTTTCTTTCTGCTTTATCTTTCGGATCCGCCTGATTGTCCTAGTAAGATCGGGGTCCGCTGGAATTGGGGAACCGTTTCTTTGGGACCTGGGCATACAAAAGAAACAAAAAGCAGCAGTAAAACGTACCTCGATTGAAACAATGAAGTTCCAATGAGGTACAGAGAAGTAGACCAAATAATTAAATAAAACTTAGAGAACTAGCCGTCTCCCCGGCAACGGCGCCAAAATTTGATAGGTTTTAGTCGTGTCACCTAATCAAAAATAAACCTACGGACCTCTAACTAGGTAGTCAGTGGAAGCAGGGTCGAATCCACAGGGAGACAGAGTTTCTAAAACAATATTCAACCAATTCAGCTACTCCAGATGAAATCAGGGAAGAAATTAATTAAACTAATGAATAGACTATAGAAGACGGAATAAATTGAGGATTTAACTATGGAATAAAAACCTAGGGTATTACGTCGGTCCACCATGCTTATACCAATCAACTAGGGTCAACTACTACCAAAACCTAAGTCAAGAGTCGGGAGATTAGAGCCTATGTTGAGCTATGGTTAAGACTCAACGCTCATAGTTCAACATACGCCGCATATTCACTAACGTAATCAGAACTACTGACGTGTCCTAGGCCTCTAGTCGTAAGACGGATCTGTGCAAACAACTATTAACCACAAGCAACCAACGAAACTGCGCAATAACGTTAACTACTCAATAAAGAACAAACCACATCACAATCATCCTAATCAAGCCCTAGAAATTGATAGAATTCTAAATCGCAATCATTGTATAAACATGGCTTTCCTATCTAACACCCTAGAAAGAGAACTACTCACTCATAATCGAATTGACAACAACAAAACTAATTGGAAATCCTAAGAATTGCATCATGAACAATTAAATAAATAAACTAAGCAATCAAAGTAATTAAAGAGATAAAGAGTAGAGAAGAGTACCAATTGACGGAAAGCAGGAACTTTTATTGAAATCGAAATAGGTTTGATCACCTCTAAATTAATCTAAAGTGTTTGAATTAAACTAAGAACAATGAAGAATAAAACTAGTCTAAAACCTAATGAAAGATGAATAAAAGATGAATAAAAGATGAATAAAGATGTACAATAAAAATGAGGAAAAAGGTATTTATAATACCCCTCAAGTTAACTAAAAAACGGAAACAAAAGGCGAAATTCGCGTAAAAGGGTGCCAGACCCGATCGGGCCCGAGCATAGTACCCGATCGGGTCCACATACAAATTCCCCCACCTTCACTTCTGGGCTCTGGCAGCAGCAGTGCAGCAATAAGGCGAGAAAAGCGGCCCACCCGATCGGGCCCGAGGCTGCCACCCGATCGGGTCTGGCTACAACTTGGGCCAGCGTGTTCCCCTCGCCTGTAGCACCGCAACGAGACCAAGCAGCACTCCACCCGATCGGGTCGGGCGGTAGTCACCCGATCGGGTCTGGGGACATGCTTCCTCGCCCGATTCGATCGGGCAAACATCGCCCGATCGGGTCCGCAACTTTCATACCCGATCATAAATACTTCGCCCGATCGGGCCATTTCTGCCCGATCAGTGCACGAAAAACTCCTTTTGACTCCTTTGCTCTCTAATCTTCACGTTTAGGGGTCTTGGGACCTCATAAACTATCCATAAAGCTCGTGAGCCATCCTACGTGCCTCATAACATTTCGTAAAGCCGTGGTTGCTTCCAAATGGCTCGGGAATAAGGAGAAAACTCCATAAAACCTGCAATTCAATACTAAAACACGAAACCACAACTCCATACGATAGTTAGCACAAAATAGCTCCCAAGAGCTCCAATGACGCACAAATTTGCTTGTAAATAAGGGAGAAAACTCTATATAAATACGTGATATCAAACTCCCCCAAGCTAAACCTTTGCTTGTCCTCAAGCAAACAGCACATGAACATGGAATAGATTACCTCACCCCAAAGATAAAAACAAATCAAAGCTGAAAACATTTTCAAGACTAAGAATCGTTCAAGTAGGCATAATTCAAGTTTGGCTCATCAAATCCATCCAACCACCAATCATTCAAGCAATTTATCAAACCCAAGCATTCACAAAGCATACAAGTCCTGAAAAGGCACTCACAAGGGTGTCACTCCTCTTAATTTTGTGGCAGGCAAATAATGTGCCCGAACACTCACCAACCCAACCATAAGTACCCTTCCCACTCACACTCTCATGTGTTTAAGAAGGTTCAATGACGCTCATCTTAGTCAAGTCGACTCAATTAGCAGAAATACTCTTTAACTTTGACAAACTAACTCGAAATCAATCAAATGAACATTGCAGACACGAGCTCAAGAGGACTTTATAGGGTTGTAATGGGGCTTAGGTGAGAGGTAGGGGATACTTTTGGGTAATGTGGTGGAAAAACCAAGAAAGGGGGAGCATAAACCATTCAAACAAGGCCTAAGATGGCCTTCACAACTCCCAACAACCACCATAAAACCATGTAAAATAACCCAACTCTCATAAATCAATGAAAAGCGCATAACAAACCCAATTTTCTAGCAATGGAGCGAATATTCCTTTATGAACGTACGTGAATGAAAGAACTAGAATTCTTTTGAATTTTCATTTCATTTTTCTTTCATTTTTCTGAACTTCATTCACGCAACTCTAAACTTGCTTTTCTTTTCTCTTTCTCACTCTCAAACCACAGCAAATGCACTTTTAAACTCCTAAAAAACCAAACTAAACCAACAAACCAATCTCAAACTCAACCCATACAAAAGCTCCCCCAAGCTAGGCTTGGAATAATATCAAGTGAAGGCTTTTGGCTCGTAATAGGGGTTTAAGTAAAACGAAACAAGTCATTAGGCTCAGCGGGGCTAAGGGGGATAAAAATATATCAAAAATTCACTCTGAAGCTCAAGAATAAGACAAAAGAACGCCTCTATCACAGCACATGCTACAAGTCATCTAAAATCAGACAGGTACGAAGTCAAAGTCAAGATCAATCCACTAAAGAGGAACTAACACACAAGAATAGACTGGATAATAATATGAATCCAATAGGCTACAAAGAGGCCTCATAGTCTAACCAATTCAGGTATGCAGCACAAAGTGGTCCAATATAATCCAAAAATGCTCGAAATCATAGCAATCAAACATCAAATCAAAGCCTCAAGATCACAAATGCCCAGCTATCCAGAAAACAAAGTCAAATCAATTTCAAATAGAGCACAAAAAGGGGCACAGGGAGGCAACTAAACCAGTCATGGGAACCATTTTTTTTTTGATTTTTTCAGTATTTTTCGAAAGCAGTAAAACTATTCTAGAAAGCAGTAAAAGAGATAGGGAATACAAACAGAACTCCTCCCCCAAGCTGAACTTGGCGGTGTCCTCAATGCCAAAAGGTGATAAGGACTATGGTAAGAGGAAAAACAATGTTAGTACCCTCACTCTCGCTCACAAAAGGAAGAAAAATAAAAAGAAAAGGAAAAGGGAAAGAAAATAAATACGAGTTGCCTCTCGCACAGCGCTGGTTTATAAAGGTCCCGCACGACCATAATCCTCCCTCTCTCAAATAGGGGGGCTTGGCAATGAGTGCCACCCTCATCAAACATCTTTCTCCTCCAAATTTTCTTGACAATGCCTCCAGACGGTGAGGCAACCTTAGGTGGAATTGGAGCCTTCTCCATCCCTACTTCATCTAAAACCTTATCCCTGCAAAAAGATTGTTCAAGCATAGGAGCCTTAACAGCATTGGTTAGTTTAAAAATCACTTTATCATCACCAACACTCAGAGTTAAAGACCCAGACTTGACATCAATGACAGCACCAGCAGTACACAAAAACGGCCTACCCAAGATAATAGGAATCTGGGCATCCTCATCCATATCTAACACCACAAAATCAACAGGGATATAGAATTTCCCGACCCTAACAGGAACGTCCTCTAAAACACCTAGAGGGTATTTTATAGAACGATCCGCCATCTGTAAAGTGATTTGTGTGCATTTAAGGGCTCCCATGTTCAGTTTCTTATAAACAGACAATGGCATAACAGAAACAGAAGCACCTAAATCACACAAAGCCTTATCAATAAAAATAGGTCCAAGATGGCAGGGTATAGAAAAACTACCAGGATCTTTTAACTTTGGTGGGGTTTTATTTTGAATAAAAGCACTACACTCTTCAGTAAGAGCGACACGTTCTACCCCACCAAAGTCTCTTTTCTTAGTGATCATGTCTTTCAGAAATTTGGCATAAACAGGCACTTGGGTAATTAAATCTGTAAATGGAATCGTTACCTCAAGGTTCTTGACCATAGCCAAGAACTTACCAAATTGCTGATCGACCTTAGATTGTTGCATCCTGTGAGGAAAAGGTAGCCTTGGTGTAAAAGGCGTTTCAGAAACCTTCTCCTTTTTCTTCCCTGTTTGTTCAGCTGCTGCAGACAAATCGACTTCAGACGTCGAATTCTTCCTTTTTCCTTCCTCTACCACCCTCTTCTTCCCTGCAGTCGGGGTAACCTCATCAATGGGCACTGGAGGGGCATCATATGCAATGCCACTACGAAGAGTGATGGCATTCACATGTTCTCTCTGAACTGGTTGCCCTGGCAATTGTCCCTGCTGCCTCTGTGCATTAGATTCTGCCAACTGAGCAACTTGAGCCTCGAGAAGTTGGATGTGCTTCTCTTGGGCCCTCCTTGTTTCCTCTTGGGCCCTCCGTGTTTCCTCATTTGCCTTTTGCATAGACAATATCAGTTTCATCAGTTCAGAATTGCTAGGCTCTTGTGGGTTATGGTTTTGTGGAGGTGGGGTGGAAAAATTTTGTGGAGTTTGGAAATTATTGTGGTGATGGAAGTTTTGTGGTGGTGGTCTTTGGAAATGTTGTGGGGTTTGATGGTAGGAGGGTTTAGGATAGTTTTGTGGAGGTGGAGGTTGATAGTTTTGTGGATTTTGGTAGTTATGTGGAGGGGGGAAGGTTTGTGACCTTTGTTGAAAGGCGTTTGCCTGCTCCATCTGAAATTGACTGAACTGACAGTCATGCCCAAAGTGACCCTGAACACCACATACCTCGCAGTAAGATGAGGTAATGGGTGCTACTGCAGACATAGCATTGATACTCATGGGTGGAGGTGTCGGACTAGAAGACTTCATTAGCTGCTGAGTTAGTTGCGCCATCTGAGATGTAAGCAATGAAATAGCGTCAACTTCAAGTACCTTCTTAGTCAAACTCCTAGATGATGTATGGTCATTGGCTGCAAGATTTGATATGAATTCATAACCCTCATCAACTGCCTTGTCTAAAAACACTCCTCCTGCAGACGAATCAACAATACACTTCGTCTGAGGCTGCAGACCATTGTAGAATGTCTGCGTCAAGAACCATTTGTCCATATTATGGTGTGGACACTCTCTCTGTAAATCTCTAAACCCAGCCCACGCTTCCCTTAATGTTTCATCAGGCTCTTGGGAAAACGTGGCTAGTTTATTCCTGATTTCTGCTGTTTTAGTGGGTGGGTAATACTCTCTCAGAAATGCAGCAGAAATCTCACTCCACTCGGTTTCTTTCACATCGTTCAACCATTTTTGGGCTCTATCTCTCAGTGAAAACTCGAACAACATGACTTTGAGTTGATCTGGAGTGACGCCGGCATGTTTAACGGTTCGACAAAGTTGTTGAAACCGTTGCAGATGATTTGCCGGATCTTCAGTAGGATGCCCACCAAACTGATTTTGCTGGACCATGCTGATGAGTCCAGGCTTGATTTCGAAATTTGCTGCGGCAATGGTGGGCATAGTAGGTCCAGTGGAGAGACCATCCGGGTTGGGCACCCCATATGACTTCAGTGATTTTGACATAACTGAATTCAAGGTGTCTGTTCCAGAGGTGTTCAGCTGAACAGACTGCTTTTCTTTCTGCTTTATCTTTCGGATTCGCCAGATTGTCCTAGTAAGATCGGGGTCCGCTGGAATTGGGGAACCGTTTCTTTGGGACCTGGGCATACAAAAGAAACAAAAAGCAGCAGTAAAACGTACCTCGATTGAAACAATGAAGTTCCAATGAGGTACAGAGAAGTAGACTAAATAATTAAATAAAAACTTAGAGAACTAGCCGTCTCCCCGGCAACGGCGCCAAAATTTGATAGGTTTTAGTCGTGTCACCTAATCAAAAATAAACCTACGGACCTCTAACTAAGTAGTCAGTGGAAGCAGGGTCGAATCCACAGGGAGACAGAGTTTCTAAATCAATATTCAACCAATTCAGCTACTCCAGATGAAATCAGGGAAGAAATTAATTAAACTAATGAATAGACTACAGAAGACAGAATAAATTGAGGATTTAACTATGGAATAAAAACCTAGGGTATTAGGTCGGTCCACCATGCTTATACCAATCAATTAGGGTCAACTACTACCAAAACCTAAGTCAAGAGTCGGGAGATTAGAGCCTATGTTGAGCTATGGTTAAGACTCAACGCTCATAGTTCAACATACGCCGCATATTCACTAACGTAATCAGAACTACTGACGTGTCCTAGGCCTCTAGTCGTAAGACGGATCTGTGCAAACAACTATTAACCACAAGCAACCAACGAAACTGCGTAATAACGTTAACTACTCAATAAAGAACAAACCACATCACAATCACCCTAATCAAGCCCTAGAAATTGATAGAATTCTAAATCGCAATCATGGTATAAACATGGCTTTCCTATCTAACACCCTAGAAAGAGAACTACTCACGCATAATCGAATTGACAACAACAAAACTAATTGGAAATCCTAAGAATTGCATCATGAACAATTAAATAAATAAACTAAGCAATCAAAGTAATTAAAGAGATAAAGAGTAGAGAAGAGTACCAATTGACGGAAAGCAGGAACTTTTATTGAAATCGAAATAGGTTTGATCACCTCTAAATTAATCTAAAGTGTTTGAATTAAACTAAGAACAATGAAGAATAAAACTAGTCTAAAACCTAATGAAAGATGAATAAAAGATGAATAAAAGATGAATAAAGATGTACAATAAAAATGAGGAAAAAGGTATTTATAATACCCCTCAAGTTAACTAAAAAACGGAAACAAAAGGCGAAATCCGCGTAAAAGGGTGCCAGACCCGATCGGGCCCGAGCACAGTACCCGATCGGGTCCACATACAAATTCCCCCACCTTCACTTCTGGGCTCTGGCAGCAGCAGTGCAGCAATAAGGCGAGAAAAGCGGCCCATCCGATCGGGCCCGAGGCTGCCACCCGATCGGGTCTGGCTACAACTTGGGCCAGCGTGTTCCCCTCGCCTGTAGCACCGCAACGAGACCAAGCAGCACTCCACCCGATCGGGTCGGGCGGTAGTCACCCGATCGGGTCTGGGGACATGCTTCCTCGCCCGATTCGATCGGGCAAACATCGCCCGATCGGGTCCGCAACTTTCATACCCGATCATAAATACTTCGCCCGATCGGGCCATTTCTGCCCGATCAGTGCACGAAAAACTCCTTTTGACTCCTTTGCTCTCTAATCTTCACGTTTAGGGGTCTTGGGACCTCATAAACTATCCATAAAGCTCGTGAGCCATCCTACGTGCCTCATAACATTTCGTAAAGCCGTGGTTGCTTCCAAATGGCTCGGGAATAAGGAGAAAACTCCATAAAACCTGCAATTCAATACTAAAACACAACTCCATACGATAGTTAGCACAAAATAGCTCCCAAGAGCTCCAATGACGCACAAATTTGCTTGTAAATAAGGGAGAAAACTCTATATAAATACGTGATATCAAACTCCCCCAAGCTAAACCTTTGCTTGTCCTCAAGCAAACAGCACATGAACATGGAATAGATTACCTCACCCCAAAGATAAAAACAAATCAAAGCTGAAAACATTTTCAAGACTAAGAATCGTTCAAGTAGGCATAATTCAAGTTTGGCTCATCAAATCCATCCAACCACCAATCATTCAAGTAATTTATCAAACCCAAGCATTCACAAAGCATACAAGTCCTGAAAAGGCACTCACAAGGGTGTCACTCCTCTTAATTTTGTGGCAGGCAAATAATGTGCCCGAACACTCACCAACCCAACCATAAGTACCCTTCCCACTCACACTCTCATGTGTTTAAGAAGGTTCAATGACGCTCATCTTAGTCAAGTCGACTCAATTAGCAGAAATACTCTTTAACTTTGACAAACTAACTCGAAATCAATCAAATGAACATTGCAGACACGAGCTCAAGAGGACTTTATAGGGTTGTAATGGGGCTTAGGTGAGAGGTAGGGGATACTTTTGGGTAATGTGGTGGAAAAACCAAGAAAGGGGGGAGCATAAACCATTCAAACAAGGCCTAAGATGGCCTTCACAACTCCCAACAACCACCATAAAACCATGTAAAATAACCCAACTCTCATAAATCAATGAAAAGCGCATAACAAACCCAATTTTCTAGCAATGGAGCGAATATTCCTTTATGAACGTACGTGAATGAAAGAACTAGAATTCTTTTGAATTTTCATTTCATTTTTCTTTCATTTTTCTGAACTTCATTCACGCAACTCTAAACTTGCTTTTTCTTTTCTCTTTCTCACTCTCAAACCACAGCAAATGCACTTTTAAACTCCTCAAAAACCAAACTAAACCAACAAACCAATCTCAAACTCAACCCATACAAAAGCTCCCCCAAGCTAGGCTTGGAATAATATCAAGTGAAGGCTTTTGGCTCGTAATAGGGGTTTAAGTAAAACGAAACAAGTCATTAGGCTCAGCGGGGCTAAGGGGGATAAAAATATATCAAAAATTCACTCTGAAGCTCAAGAATAAGACAAAAGAACGCCTCTATCACAGCACATGCTACAAGTCATCTAAAATCAGACAGGTACGAAGTCAAAGTCAAGATCAATCCACTAAAGAGGAACTAACACACAAGAATAGACTGGATAATAATATGAATCCAATAGGCTACAAAGAGGCCTCATAGTCTAACCAATTCAGGTATGCAGCACAAAGTGGTCCAATATAATCCAAAAATGCTCGAAATCATAGCAATCAAACATCAAATCAAAGCCTCAAGATCACAAATGCCCAGCTATCCAGAAAACAAAGTCAAATCAATTTCAAATAGAGCACAAAAAGGGGCACAGGGAGGCAACTAAACCAGTCATGGGAACCATTTTTTTTTTTGATTTTTTCAGTATTTTTCGAAAGCAGTAAAACTATTCTAGAAAGCAGTAAAAGAGATAGGGAATACAAACAGAACTCCTCCCCCAAGCTGAACTTGGCGGTGTCCTCAATGCCAAAAGGTGATAAGGACTATGGTAAGAGGAAAAACAATGTTAGTACCCTCACTCTCGCTCACAAAAGGAAGAAAAATAAAAAGAAAAGGAAAAGGGAAAGAAAATAAATACGAGTTGCCTCTCGCACAGCGCTGGTTTATAAAGGTCCCGCACGACCATAATCCTCCCTCTCTCAAATAGGGGGGGCTTGGCAATGAGTGCCACCCTCATCAAACATCTTTCTCCTCCAAATTTTCTTGACAATGCCTCCAGACGGTGAGGCAACCTTAGGTGGAATTGGAGCCTTCTCCATCCCTACTTCATCTAAAACCTTATCCCTGCAAAAAGATTGTTCAAGCATAGGAGCCTTAACAGCATTGGTTAGTTTAAAAATCACTTTATCATCACCAACACTCAGAGTTAAAGACCCAGACTTGACATCAATGACAGCACCAGCAGTACACAAAAACGGCCTACCCAAGATAATAGGAATCTGGGCATCCTCATCCATATCTAACACCACAAAATCAACAGGGATATAGAATTTCCCGACCCTAACAGGAACGTCCTCTAAAACACCTAGAGGGTATTTTATAGAACGATCCGCCATCTGTAAAGTGATTTGTGTGCATTTAAGGGCTCCCATGTTCAGTTTCTTATAAACAGACAATGGCATAACAGAAACAGAAGCACCTAAATCACACAAAGCCTTATCAATAAAAATAGGTCCAAGATGGCAGGGTATAGAAAAACTACCAGGATCTTTTAACTTTGGTGGGGTTTTATTTTGAATAAAAGCACTACACTCTTCAGTAAGAGCGACACGTTCTACCCCACCAAAGTCTCTTTTCTTAGTGATCATGTCTTTCAGAAATTTGGCATAAACAGGCACTTGGGTAATTAAATCTGTAAATGGAATCGTTACCTCAAGGTTCTTGACCATAGCCAAGAACTTACCAAATTGCTGATCGACCTTAGATTGTTGCATCCTGTGAGGAAAAGGTAGCCTTGGTGTAAAAGGCGTTTCAGAAACCTTCTCCTTTTTCTTCCCTGTTTGTTCAGCTGCTGCAGACAAATCGACTTCAGACGTCGAATTCTTCCTTTTTCCTTCCTCTACCACCCTCTTCTTCCCTGCAGTCGGGGTAACCTCATCAATGGGCACTGGAGGGGCATCATATGCAATGCCACTACGAAGAGTGATGGCATTCACATGTTCTCTCTGAACTGGTTGCCCTGGCAATTGTCCCTGCTGCCTCTGTGCATTAGATTCTGCCAACTGAGCAACTTGAGCCTCGAGAAGTTGGATGTGCTTCTCTTGGGCCCTCCTTGTTTCCTCTTGGGCCCTCCGTGTTTCCTCATTTGCCTTTTGCATAGACAATATCAGTTTCATCAGTTCAGAATTGCTAGGCTCTTGTGGGTTATGGTTTTGTGGAGGTGGGGTGGAAAAATTTTGTGGAGTTTGGAAATTATTGTGGTGATGGAAGTTTTGTGGTGGTGGTCTTTGGAAATGTTGTGGGGTTTGATGGTAGGAGGGTTTAGGATAGTTTTGTGGAGGTGGAGGTTGATAGTTTTGTGGATTTTGGTAGTTATGTGGAGGGGGGAGGTTTGTGACCTTTGTTGAAAGGCGTTTGCCTGCTCCATCTGAAATTGACTGAACTGACAGTCATGCCCAAAGTGACCCTGAACACCACATACCTCGCAGTAAGATGAGGTAATGGGTGCTACTGCAGACATAGCATTGATACTCATGGGTGGAGGTGTCGGACTAGAAGACTTCATTAGCTGCTGAGTTAGTTGCGCCATCTGAGATGTAAGCAATGAAATAGCGTCAACTTCAAGTACCTTCTTAGTCAAACTCCTAGATGATGTATGGTCATTGGCTGCAAGATTTGATATGAATTCATAACCCTCATCAACTGCCTTGTCTAAAAACACTCCTCCTGCAGACGAATCAACAATACACTTCGTCTGAGGCTGCAGACCATTGTAGAATGTCGGCGTCAAGAACCATTTGTCCATATTATGGTGTGGACACTCTCTCTGTAAATCTCTAAACCCAGCCCACGCTTCCCTTAATGTTTCATCAGGCTCTTGGGAAAACGTGGCTAGTTTATTCCTGATTTCTGCTGTTTTAGTGGGTGGGTAATACTCTCTTAGAAATGCAGCAGAAATCTCACTCCACTCGGTTTCTTTCACATCGTTCAACCATTTTTGGGCTCTATCTCTCAGTGAAAACTCGAACAACATGACTTTGAGTTGATCTGGAGTGACGCCGGCATGTTTAACGGTTCGACAAAGTTGTTGAAACCGTTGCAAATGATTTGCCGGATCTTCAGTAGGATGCCCACCAAACTGATTTTGCTGGACCATGCTGATGAGTCCAGGCTTGATTTCGAAATTTGCTGCGGCAATGGTGGGCATAGTAGGTCCAGTGGAGAGACCATCCGGGTTGGGCACCCCATATGACTTCAGTGATTTTGACATAACTGAATTCAAGGTGTCTGTTCCAGAGGTGTTCAGCTGAACAGACTGCTTTTCTTTCTGCTTTATCTTTCGGATTCGCCTGATTGTCCTAGTAAGATCGGGGTCCGCTGGAATTGGGGAACCGTTTCTTTGGGACCTGGGCATACAAAAGAAACAAAAAGCAGCAGTAAAACGTACCTCGATTGAAACAATGAAGTTCCAATGAGGTACAGAGAAGTAGACTAAATAATTAAATAAAAACTTAGAGAACTAGCCGTCTCCCCGGCAACGGCGCCAAAATTTGATAGGTTTTAGTCGTGTCACCTAATCAAAAATAAACCTACGGACCTCTAACTAAGTAGTCAGTGGAAGCAGGGTCGAATCCACAGGGAGACAGAGTTTCTAAATCAATATTCAACCAATTCAGCTACTCCAGATGAAATCAGGGAAGAAATTAATTAAACTAATGAATAGAGTACAGAAGACAGAATAAATTGAGGATTTAACTATGGAATAAAAACCTAGGGTATTAGGTCGGTCCACCATGCTTATACCAATCAATTAGGGTCAACTACTACCAAAACCTAAGTCAAGAGTCGGGAGATTAGAGCCTATGTTGAGCTATGGTTAAGACTCAACGCTCATAGTTCAACATACGCCGCATATTCACTAACGTAATCAGAACTACTGACGTGTCCTAGGCCTCTAGTCGTAAGACGGATCTGTGCAAACAACTATTAACCACAAGCAACCAACGAAACTGCGTAATAACGTTAACTACTCAATAAAGAACAAACCACATCACAATCACCCTAATCAAGCCCTAGAAATTGATAGAATTCTAAATCGCAATCATGGTATAAACATGGCTTTCCTATCTAACACCCTAGAAAGAGAACTACTCACTCATAATCGAATTGACAACAACAAAACTAATTGGAAATCCTAAGAATTGCATCATGAACAATTAAATAAATAAACTAAGCAATCAAAGTAATTAAAGAGATAAAGAGTAGAGAAGAGTACCAATTGACGGAAAGCAGGAACTTTTATTGAAATCGAAATAGGTTTGATCACCTCTAAATTAATCTAAAGTGTTTGAATTAAACTAAGAACAATGAAGAATAAAACTAGTCTAAAACCTAATGAAAGATGAATAAAAGATGAATAAAAGATGAATAAAGATGTACAATAAAAATGAGGAAAAAGGTATTTATAATACCCCTCAAGTTAACTAAAAAACGGAAACAAAAGGCGAAATTCGCGTAAAAGGGTGCCAGACCCGATCGGGCCCGAGCACAGTACCCGATCGGGTCCACATACAAATTCCCCCACCTTCACTTCTGGGCTCTGGCAGCAGCAGTGCAGCAATAAGGCGAGAAAAGCGGCCCACCCGATCGGGCCCGAGGCTGCCACCCGATCGGGTCTGGCTACAACTTGGGCCAGCGTGTTCCCCTCGCCTGTAGCACCGCAACGAGACCAAGCAGCACTCCACCCTATTGGGTCGGGCGGTAGTCACCCGATCGGGTCTGGGGACATGCTTCCTCGCCCGATTCGATCGGGCAAACATCGCCCGATCGGGTCCGCAACTTTCATACCCGATCATAAATACTTCGCCCGATCGGGCCATTTCTGCCCGATCAGTGCACGAAAAACTCCTTTTGACTCCTTTGCTCTCTAATCTTCACGTTTAGGGGTCTTGGGACCTCCTAAACTATCCATAAAGCTCGTGAGCCATCCTACGTGCCTCATAACATTTCGTAAAGCCGTGTTTGCTTCCAAATGGCTCGGGAATAAGGAGAAAACTCCATAAAACCTGCAATTCAATACTAAAATACGAAACCACAACTACATACGATAGTTAGCACAAAATAGCTCCCAAGAGCTCCAATGACGCACAAATTTGCTTGTAAATAAGGGAGAAAACTCTATATAAATACGTGATATCACATAGCTTAAATTCTAAGTTGTTTAAAGTGTCAGTGCCTTGTTCCCAAGAGAATTCATACATTATGTCTTTGGATTTTGCTCTTCCGTTATTTACATGTACTATATTTCTTTGGGTAAGGGGTTTGAGTGAATTCATGTAAGTGTGAGAAAGCTTTGAATGAATAAGAGAAAGAGAAAAGAGCAAGGAACTTCGAGTAAAGTTCAAGAGAACAACAGTTAGTGAGAACTGCTGTTGGGAGGTGCCGAGTGAATTACTAGGTTTGTAACCCTGCCCTTTTTCTTTATAATAGAAATTACAACCTATTGTAAACTCTTCTCTCTCGGTTCCCCTAAGAACTTGACCCTGTCCCCAATCACCTTGTTCCCCCTGAACTCGTGACTTTCTCAATTAACTTCACTCGAAGTCTTCTCTTTCTCTTTCTCTCTTTCACTCTTGATTAGAGAAACTTTAAACTCAAAAAAAAAATCACCCCAATCACTCGAAAATAAATACAATGGTTTAAGCTATTGAGAATAAAAATCGAATGAACTTAAGATATAATATGCGTGTAGAGCAGCAAAGTTCTTCAATTTCTGATTAGGTTTTCTCGTCATATATATAGTGGATTCTCAGCCATTTTTCTTCTTTATGGAAACGATTATGGGTTCATAGGATTAGCCCAATATCCTCTTCTTCAAGATAACATTTGTGCGCAAGAAGATCTCAAACAAAATCTGCAAACCCTAGTTTAGCCTTATCTTCATGCAGTTTGTTGTGAAGCCGAGTAAAAGAAGATTGATTGAGGTTCAGTAAATCTAGGAACGTATTGCACTTCGTCAGATCCTCCTAGATTCTAGGATTGTTTGAGCTTATCTTGTTTTCTCGTTTGTTGATGAATGATTATCCATATGAACAAAATCTGCACAATGCTAGGATTATCTCAAAGCAAACATTGATAAAAAAACCGAGTGATATATAGATTAAGTATATAGAATAATTAAATTTAATAACTTAATTAGGTTAAAATCATAACCATTTCTCCATAAGTTAAATTTAATTATTCCTAAGTATTTGACAAACAAAATAACACTAATTAAAAGCACTAAAAGCCTACGAAAATATTAAGTCTGAAAACTATGAAATAAATTAAACCCTAAGTAAATCGATAAAAGTCTATACTAAAAGTACATTATTTGTCATCATCAAAATAGTGAAACCAACAATATTCCCCCTTTTTTATGATGGAAAATAATTTGGCTAAAAAATGGAAATAAAGCTAAGAATTATTCTAAGTTTTTGAGGTCTCAACTATGACTATGAACAGTCAACTAATACTAGAACCAGAGACAGAGTGAGATCAGATAAGTTACAAGAACTAAGTCAGGCCATAAACTAATTATTAATTTGTGCTAATATCTTCCCCCTTTTGGTCATTATCAAAACTAAGTATAAGCATCTGCAGCACTAGTAGAGTCAACAGTCTAAAGTCAGTTCAGTAGCTGTAACATGTTGTACTCATACTATTAGCCATCTTAAAATTCCAAGAGTATATACGTCAGGAACAAGCATTCACAAAGCATAAAACAGGTACAAACTTCAACAAAATAGAGATAGAAGAGATATGGAGGATCAAAAGAGTGAAAAGTAGTGCATAAGTTCCTGTGTCACAGTTCGACACATGAAGAGGCAAAAAAACATGATGCAATTGTTCAACATATTATACAACCCCAAAAAAACTGAAATTTTAATTGTCT
Source organism: Patellifolia procumbens (assembly GCA_947645195.1). Taxonomy (NCBI): domain Eukaryota; kingdom Viridiplantae; phylum Streptophyta; class Magnoliopsida; order Caryophyllales; family Amaranthaceae; genus Patellifolia; species Patellifolia procumbens. The sequence goes on along the minus strand of CANSGD010001524.1, from coordinate 171,326 downwards.
TAAGGGGGTTGGGGTAGGGATCAGGGGAGTTCATGGATGGGAAAAGAGGCAGCAACAGATTCGATCTTGGCTCGTATGTTGGAAGCTCCTTGATTGATGGCTTTGATGAGTTGATCATGCTGCACATCCTGATGAGCAATCCGGGCTTCCAATGCCTGCACCCTTGTTCCCAGAACATCAATAGAGTCCTTCATCTCCTTTAATAGTGCACGAAAACTAGCAGTAGACAGCAATGGGAAGTCAACAGCCTGAGATCCTGATGCTTGAGGAACTGGATCCTCATCTAAATCTACCATCATCCCGCTGTCTTGGTTCCTCCTAGGTTCTTCTAGTCTCTGACTCTTGCGGACTGATTACTTGATCCCAGTTCCTAGTTCCTCTCCTCTCTTTCTTTTCCCAGATTCCTCAATTTCTTTCTCAACCTTCACTACTACCTCCTCCACATCAAATTCCAGCTTTCCCCTTCTGACTCTCAGACTTAATCTGGAGATTGTGTCTTATGTCAAGTAGTTTTCAGGTTCAAGTTCAAAAGAAGGGTGAGAAGGAAGTTTGACTTTACATTTCTGTAAAATAATGGAAATTAAATTTCCATATCCAATGCGGTTCTTGTTTGTAATGCAGTGGATGAGGTGAGATATGAGTAAGGCTGGAAAGTTTATGATAATCATTGTGGCAAGGCAGTACATGAGTGAAAGATCAAGAAGATGAGCCTGGGTCCTCTTGGAGCCACGAGGAACCAGGAACCGCCAGACAAAGTGAAAAAGAAATTTGTGAAAGGGCTTTAAGTCTTTTTGGTCCATTGAAAGATCAGTTGGATTGCCTCTAAACAATTTCAAGATTTTACTGTTGTTAGCTCCCTCTACATTCAATTTCGCTTTCCCCTTAACATATTCTTGGTACCCTTCAGTAGGTACCCCAAACCAATCATCAGATTTTTCTCAATAAATTTCACTGATTTCCCCCTACAACACTCATGCAAAGACCGTCTGCATTTTCAAACTTACTACGGAACTCAAACATTTCTTCCTCAATCAGACTCTCATCAACACAAACAACCTTACTCCATTTTTGAAAAATCACAAGGTCCAGAAACTCAGTCCACTTTTCTTTCTTACACCAACCCATATCAACACAAAATCCAATTAATAATTTAGAGGATTAGACTTCTTACCTCTCTTGATGGGAATGTTGATTGGTTTTTCAATTTCTTCTTCTTCCTCTTGAGTTTCTTCCACTTTCTTGGAAGAGGTTTCTTTTTCGGTGGATTGTGCTTTGGAAGTCGAAGATTCGTGGGCCGAGTGCTCTGTTTCATTTTCGCTTCCCTCATACTCTACCAGAGGAAATGACATTTCTTCGCGGAGGGTTGAGGTTTCCTAGCCTTTTCTTGTTGGAGCCATGGAGTTAGGGTTTGTGGGAGGAGAGAGAATTTGAAGAGAAGGTGAATGGTTTTGGTTTGATGGTTTTGAAAATAATCGAGTGAGTGATGTGATGGGAAGGAAGATGGGTTTTTAATTGGAAGAATTAGGCGTGTGAGAAGAGTGGCAATTAAATGAATGACTTCCCTTAGACAATTAATCATTCAACCTTTAATGAGCAGCATTTCATTTTGTTTGAACCATTGCAATGTATGAATGCATATGGTGAGAATGGAAAGTGGAGAAGTCGAAAAAATAAAAATAAAAGGAAAAGAAAAAAAATGATGGAAAGAAAATAAGAATTTTTGAACTCGTGTAACTGATATATTTCATGCTAAGTTATACAAGTATTATGTTTATTTACTCAATGTACTAGTACGGACAAGAAGGATATTATTATTTAGACAACTGTGAGTTTTATCCTTGACTAAAGGTGTATGAATAAAGAAATTTATAAGGATTGCAGACACACTTACAAATATATATTACATAGGGGTCAATGTCATAGGCACTCTCAAACAATTCTGATCATTCCTAGTTCCAAACGAATCTTTTCAAACCTGTTCAAAGAGAGTGGTTTGGTCAAGATGTCAGCTATTTGATTTTCAGTAGGACAGAACTCAACTTTGACTAATCCTTTTTCAACATTGTCCTTCAAGAAATGATGCCTAATGTGAATATGTTTGACCCTGGAATGATGCACTGGATCCTTGGAAATACAAATAGCACTTGTATTGTCACAGAAAATAGGAACAAATTTGTATTTAATACCAAAATCATGTACCTGTTGCTTAATCCATAGGACTTGGGAACAACAAGCAGCAGCTGCAACTTACTCAGCCTCTGTTGTTGACAAGGCAATAGTGTTCTGTTTCTTTGAACTCCAAGAAACTAAGCTTATTCCTAGGAACTGAGCAATTCCAGAGGTACTCTTTCGATTTACCAAGTCCCCATCATAGTCAGCATCAGAGTAACTAACTAGGTCAAAGGTATCACTTCGAGGGTAGAATAAACAAAGATCATCACTACCTTTCAAATACCTAAGAATCCTCTTGACTAGTGTCAAGTGAGATTCCTTCGGATTTGATTGGAATCTAGCACATAAACCAACGCTAAAAGAGATGTCAGGCCTACTACAAGTTAAATAAAGGAGAGATCCGATCATACCTCTATATATCTTCTGATCTACTATTTTACCACTTGGATCCTCTTCCAACCTTGTTCTTGTTCCTATAGGAGTGTGGTTGGTCTTTGCTTGTTCCAATCCATATTTCTTTAGTAGTTCCTTCACATATTTTTGTTGATGGATTATTGTTCCTCTTTCAGTTTTCTTGATTTGCAATCCAAGAAAGAAATTCAACTCTCCCATCATGCTCATTTCAGATTCACTACTCATTAGATTAGCAAATTCCTTGCACAAAGAATCATTAGTAGGACCAAAAATAATATCATCAACATAAATCTGTACTACTAGAATATATGTTCCTTTAGATCGAAGGAACATGGTCCTATCAACTTTACCTCTAATGAACTCATGTGAAAGCAAGAATTTTGAGAGTCTTTCATACCAAGATCTAGGTGCTTGTTTTAGCCCATAAAGAGCTTTATCTATCTTATAGACTTAGTTTGGGAGATCAGGATTTTCAAATCCTGGAGGTTGTTCTACATAGACGTCTTCCATTAGATATCCATTTAGGAAAGCACATTTGATGTCCGTTTGGTACAACCTAAACCCCATAAAAGCAGCAAATGCAATCAGAATTCTTATAGCCTCTATCCTAGCAACATGAGCAAAGGTTTCATCGAAATCAATACCCTCTTACTGATTATATCCTTTTCCTACAAGTTTGGCTTTGTTCATGAAAACTGTACCATGTTCATCTAGCTTGTTCCTGAAAGCCCATTTCAACCCAATTACCTTTTTGTGTTTAGGCTTGGTCTCGAGATGCCAGACCTTGTTCCTCTGAAACTCATTCAGTTGCTCTTGCATGGCATTAATCCAGTCAGACTCTAGCAGTGCTTCATTATGATCTCGAGGTTCTGTCATGGACAGAAAAGCTTGGAATACACAGAAATACTTGAGCTGGTTCCTTGTATGAGTTCCCTTATCAATGTCACTAATGATTAATTCCAAAGGGTGAGATTTCTGAGTCTTCCAAGGTTTTGGTTCGAACCTCCTTGTTCCTGTTCCTTCGATTTGAGGATCATTAGTTGTTTCATTCTCTGCATGCAATTCTTCTACCTGTGTTCCTTCATTTGTCTGTTCCTCCTGATGATTAGGATCAGGAACAATCATTTCTTCTTCAGGAATATGCTTTCTATTAGTACCTGCAGATGTTAGTTCCTTATCAAAATTAAATGACTCTTCAGGACAAGTCAATCCAATTTCTAGCATCACAACATTGTTCTTTCAGAGTGTTAGTTTCATCGAAGATAACATGGACACTTTCCTTAACACACATTGTTCTTTTGTTATAGACTCTATATGCTTTACTATTTAAAACATATCCTATAAAAACCGCTTCATCACTTCTAGCATCAAATTTTCCTAGACTATCTTTACCATTGTTGTTTATAAAACATTTACATCCAAAGACTCGAAAGTAAGACATGTTAGGTCTTCTTCCTTGGAGAAGCTAATAGGGAGTTTTCAAGGTTATTGGTCTAAGCATGACCCTGTTGATGATGTAGCAAGCTGTGTTTACTGCTTCTGCCCAGAAATTCTTTGGAAGGCTGCTAGCTATAAGCATTGTCCTAGCCATGTCCTCCAAGGTCCTGTTTTTCCGTTCAACCACACCATTTTGTTGTGGTATCCTAGGAGCAAGAGAAGTTGTGATCTAAACCTTCAACCCTTCAAAAATCATCAAACTTGGAGTTTGCAAACTTCGTACCATGGTCAGATCTCAAGTGTTTCAATTTAAAACCAGTGACCCTTTGAACTTCCTTAGAAAACTTACGAATTCATCAAATGTTTCATCTTTTGCTATGAAGAAAAATGACCCAAGTGTATCTAGAAAAATCATCAACGATAACAAATGCATATCTCTTACCTGATCTGCTTTGGACGTACAGGACCACACAAATCCGTGTGTATTAATTCAAGTGGACTTTGTGTACTTACTATTTTCTTTTATTTGAACGAGGATCTGACTTGCTTCCCTTTTACACATGTTTCACAAACTCCATGATTGGGTATTTTAATTTTTGGGAGACCAACTACTAAGTCCTTACCACTGAGCTTATGAAGTACTGTAATGCTTGCATGACCACACCTTTTATGCCAAAGGAATTGATCGTCTTCTTGTACACTTAAAAAGTCAGATTGTCTAGGTTCAGGTCAACAACATAAGTATTTCCTTTCCTTGTTCCTGCCAGTATATATATATAAATGAGACTAACAATCGTCACAAATCGTATTAATAACAGGTTATAAATATCTTAATCATCACTTACTACACAACATTCATTAGTAAAGTTCACAATGTTCCCTTTGTCACAAAATTCAGAAATACTAAGTAAATTATGTTTTAAACCCTCGACTAAAAATAAATTATATATGGAATGTGACAGAGATTTCCCTACCTTACCTATAGCTATAATATTACATGTAAGTTTATCTCCAAAGGTCACAGTTTCTCCATCATACACTGAAAAAGAGAGAAATTTTGTTTTGTCTCCTGTCATGTGCTTAGAACAACCTCTATCGATTTAGTCTGCATCCACAACAACTAGTTAGTGGTAGGAACCCAGTCAAACTTGGGTTCCTCTTTTGAACTTGAGTTCCTCTTAATTTTCCACTCTTGCTTTACTAAGCGAGTGTTCATTTCAATATGTTCCTCTCTAGAGGAACAGTCAGATACTAAGTGTCCACTGTTCCCATAGTAAGAGCATATTTTATGGCTTGGCAGATCTACATCTTTTCTTCTTTTTGTTTTTCTTTTTATGATTGAAACCTCGTACATTTCTTCCTTCATTTTGATACTTTTGTATCCAACTAACAGGATCAGGAAGTTTGTTCCTTGAAGATTCCAGTTTTCCTTTAAGTACCAGATTTTCATTTAAAACAGAGTTATGCTCAGACTTCAATTTTTTTAAATCTGTATTGGTACTTGTGCAGGAACTAGCTCCTTCAAAAACGACCAATTTCAATTCTGCCAATTCCTTGTTCAAGAACTAATTATCATTTTTAACCTTTTCATATGCTTCTTGAAAACATCGGTTTTTATCTAAAAGTTCAAAGAACCTTTCCTCAATTTCCGAGTTCAACTTTTTAAACCATTTTGAATATTCTTTGGAAACTACCAAGGCCTTTTCCTAATTCTTCTCTTATGGAAATTACCTTGTAGTTTTCTAAGGTTTCCAAAAGTAGTTTAATAAGTTGGTTCTTTTTAAGTCCAAATAAATCTTCTTCAATAAAATTAAACCATACCTTATTGCTTGGCAAGTCAACTTCATCATCTGTCTTCGCCATGAGACAAAGATGTGCTGATTCTTCCTCAAGATGTTCATGCTCCTCGTCAGAGTCTGACTCTCCTCAGGCAGCTACAATAGCTTTCCTCATTTCTGTCTTTGAGAATGGTCTTTATTGTTCCTTGCCCTTATATTTTCCTCTTCCCTTCTCGTTCTCCCAAAGGGGACACTCCTTTATGAAATGATCAGTGCTTTCACATTTATGACAACTTAGCTTTAATGGTTTTCTTGCATTCTTCCCATTATAGTTCTTGTTGAAGAACTTCTTGAATCTCTTTACTATCAATACCGCTTCCTCATCATCATGAGTTCCTGATTCATCTTGTTCCTCAGTCTTAAGGGTCAGGGCCTTATGTCTACTACGATTAGATTCATGAGTTCCTAGGTGTAGCTCATGGGTCATCAAGGATCCAGCAAGTTGTTCAATATTAAACTTGGTGAAGTCCTTAGTTTCTTTCACAGCTGTCACCTTGGCCATCCATTTGTCATCTTGTGGAAGACTCCTTAGAACCGTTCGTACCTGTTCCTTTAGAGTGATAGACTTTCCTAGAGAGTCAAGTTCATTGATGATGTTTGAGAATCTGGTGAGCATATCATGAACTGGCTCTTTAGGTTTCATATAAAATAACTCATATCTATGCATGACCATGTCTACCTTCGATCTTTTCACTTTGCTTGTTCCTTCATGTGTAACTTGAAGAAGTTCCCACATCCGTTTGGCAGTCTTGCATCCCATGACTCTATTGTACTCATGAGGACCAAGACCACAATGAAGAATTTTATTGTCCAGGTTGGTCATCTCCATCTTGTCAAAGTCGTCTTTGTCATATTTTGCGAGTGGTTTAGGAACTATCTTGCCTTTGTTATTCTATTCAGTATCTTCAAAATCACCTATTTCAATTACTCTCCAAACTTGATAATTTTCAGCCTCAATAAAGATGTCCATACGATTCTTCCAGTATGGATAGTGCTTGTCATTAAACATGGGTGGACGTTGGGTTGAGTAACCTTCATCTAGCTTATCCCTCGTTGTGTTCATATCTACCAGGAACTGCCTTCTCAGTGTTAACTGATTCTGAAGGAACAGGCTTTAATACAAATTGTTAGCCTAATATGAACACTATATTAACTACAAGAGGGGGTGAATTGTAGTTAAGGGGATTCTAAATCTTTTTGCGGAATATAAATAATTAAAAGCTAAATAACGAAAGAAAGAAACAATTAGGAACACACAGAGATTTCTAACAAGGTTTACTTCCTTAATTCTCTAGGAAGAAACCCTGCCCTTTTTCTTTATAATAGAAATTACAACCTATTGTAAACTCTTCTCTCTCGGTTCCTCTAAGAACTTGACCCTGTCCCTAGTCACCTTGTTCCCCCTGAACTCGTGACTTTCTCACTTAACTTCACTCGAAGTCTTCTCTTTCTCCCTTTCACTCTTGATTAGAGAAACTTTAAACTCTAAATTTCTTTTCTCCCCAATCACTCGAAAATAAATACAATGGTTTAAGCTATTTAAAATAAAAACCGAATGAACTTAAGACATAATATGTGTGTAGAGCAGCAAAAGTTCTTCAATTTCTGATTAGGTTTTCTAGTCATATATATAGAGGATTCTCAGCCATTTTTCTTCTTTATGGAAACGATTACGGGTTCATAGGATTAGCCCAGTATCCGCTTCTTCAAGATAACATTTGTGCGCAAGAAGATCTCTAACAAAATCTGCAAACCCTAGTTTAGCCTTATCTTCATGCAGTTTGTTGTGAAGCCGAGTAATACAAGATTGATTGAGGTTCCGTAAGTCTAGGAACAGATTGCAGTTCGTCAGATCCTCCTAGATTCTAGAATTGTTTGAGCTTATCTTGTTTCCTCGTTTGTTGATGCATGATTATCCATATTAATAAAATATGCACAGTGCTAGCAAACTAACACAACTAATATCATGGAAATTTATTTTATTCAAATTAAAGTTCCACGAAATTAGGATTATCTCAAAGTAAACCATTGATAAAACAAGGAAAAATTGACAAAAACAGTCCAAACTATTGGTCATCTTCTATAAACAGGCCAAACTATTGATAATCCAGGAACAGTCCAAACTATGACCTCCATCTTCTGAAAACAGTCCCAGTGACCTGTTTACCTGTTATAACAGGTAAAACTTAATTATTTTTATTTTTTTCAAAAAAAAAAATTGGTGTTGTCTTCTTCTCTATTGCGCGTGAACACTCTCCTCCCCTGCTTTCACTTCCCTTCTTCTTCATAGGAGTATTATTATATACACACCAGCGTCACAGAAACAGAGGCATTCAAGGTGGGTGTAGTGTTGATGCTTGCTAATCTCTAGGTATTCCTTCCTGCACTCAAATGTTTCTCTAACAGATGATGTTTAACTCGAGGCATAAATCCCACCACCATTTTTCATCTTCTTTTACTTTCCTCTTCTCTTCAAAAACTCATTATTTATAACTCTAACTTAACTGGGTCAATCCCAGATGAGGTTGGAGATATTTTGTCACTCATTTATCTTGATCTTAGCTCAAATTCCTTATCTGGGTCAATCCCTACTTCTCTTGGGAAACTCAAAAATCTGCAAGATTTAGTCTTGAACTCAAATCAGCTCACTGGAAATATCCCTGATGAACTTGGTGGTTGTTCAAGTTTAAGAAACTTGCTCCTCTTTGATAATCAGCTTGGGGGTAGTTTACCATCTGAGTTGGGGAAAATTACTAGTCTTGAAGTGATTAGGGTTGGAGGTAACAAGGACATTGTGGGGAAAATTGGGGAAAATCCCAGATGAATGTGGTGATTTGAGCAATCTTACTATTCTGGGTCTTGCTGATACTGGAGTTTCAGGATCATTACCTTCTAGTTTGGGTAAGCTTTCAAAGCTTCAAACACTTTCAATTTTACAACTTCTGTTTCTGGTGAAATTCCTCCTGATTTGGGTAATTGATAAAACTGATTTCTTTCTATCAATATGTTTGCCCATGGAGGTGAAACTCCTTCAAGGTAAGCTCAATTTCTTCTCCATCTTCTAATTTTACTTTATTACTTACAAATGGTTTATGCGTCTTAATCATCCATGCTCAATTCAATTTGATGAACTGTTTGATTGGAACTTGGAAGGTATGAATTGGTGAGTATGGTGGCTGCTGGGGTTTCCATGGAGGGAGGACTCTGGAGAGAGAGAGTGGAGATGGGTGAGTGCTAGTGAAACAGAAGAAAAAAAAGGGAAAAAAGTTAAAATTCATTAAACGGTCACGTGCTAGTCACGTGACTTAAGTTTACCTGTTATAACAGGTAAACAGGTCACTGGGATTGTTTTCAGAAGATGGAGGTCATAGTTTGGACTGTTCCTGGATTATCAATAGTTTGGCCTGTTTATAGAAGATGACCAATAGTTTGGACTGTTTTTGTCAATTTTTCCATAAAACAACATAATGATATATAGATCAAGTACATAGAATAATTAAATTTAATAACTTAATTAGGTTAAACTCATAACCATTTCTCCATAAGTTAAATTTAATTATTCCTAATTAAAAGCATTAAAAGCCTACGAAAATATTAAGTCTAAAAACTATGAAATAAACCCGAAGTAACCCAATAAAAGTCTATACTAAAAATACATTATTTGTCATCATCAAAATAGTGAAACCAACAAGCATGATTCCTTATTTCGGTACGACTTTATTTTTTATTTTGTTTGTTTTAATTGGAAGAAGAAAGACTTTATCCAAGCCTCAATTAGCTCGGTGTCTTGGTCTAGTATTTGTGGGCCAGACAATTGAAAGTAGGGACAATTGTAAAGGGAATCCCAACCCCCAAGCCCCCCATTTGGGAGGATTCAACCATGTGACCTTGGAATTTACAAGGGGAATTCCAACCAACTATACCAAGCAAGCTTAGTTACGGTGCGACTTTATGAACTAGTATAAATTGATTGTGGTTTTAAACATGAGCATCTTCATTTACGTGCTCACAAATCCATACTAGCTAGTGTGGCACGATGAGGACTCTTGTTTATGTTTCTTGCTTGTTTCGTTAGCAAAAACCAAAATAAAAAGCCCTTGCCAAAGAAGACTAGAGGGTTCTAATTTAGAAGGTTCGACGGTTACAATAATGTGTATTATAGAAAGGAATTGTTGAAAAAATGTTAATTAGGGTGAGTTAAAGTTTATTTAGCCTAAATTCTAGGATGGGCACTATTATAGCTCAAAACAGTTTCAAACTGATTTTTCCAAAGGAGAATTAATGTAAGAGTTATCCATTCGAGAAAATCTCTTTCCATTTCCAACTGAGACAACTATTTTGTGCTTGTCTTCGTTTATCATCAATTCTATACTTTGTGAATGGAATAGTAGTAACTAACACATTCGAATAATGTAAAATAATGTAAGAGAGTTATCTACAATGTATTCACCCTAATTAAGATTGGGTGCGGAAAAAATACAGTTTTTATATAACTCCATTCCCCCAATCAACAAAAGGATGAAGCTGATGATAACAATCAATTTTTGAGTTCTTCATATTCTTAACCCACTTTTTAAACAAGAGTAAAGAGTATAGTTGACTAGGGTGAGCGTGGGTTGGGTTGGTGCGGTTTGGGATGTAAACCAAATCAACCCACACAAAAACGGTTTGAGTTTTTTTCAAACTAACCCAAACCGCACTTTGGGCCAAACCAAACCAAATCGCGCCATATAAAACGGTTTGGTGCGGTGCGGTTTGCAGTTTACACATATTTTATCTCAATAAATTTTTTGTAATTTGTAATTGTTGCTTAATGTTACCAACTACACTTTTGTTATTAAAAAAATAAAAATAAACTACAAAAAAGGCTAGAAAATACTAAAAAATTATAAAGTTGCTACAAATATTAATTCTAAAGGAACACAATTATTGGTAGTCAAATATTAAATGCATTTAGGCGGTTTGCGGTGCGGTTTGGTTTAGAAATATAATAACCCAATCCCAAACCGCGGTTTTATAAAAAATTCAAACCAACCCATTTTTTTAGCCCATAAACCAACCCAAACCGCGCCAAAAAGGTTTGGTTTGCGGTTTGGTGCGGTCTACCCAAGTTCTGCTCAGCCCTATAGTTGACACTCAATTTATTAATTCTACATAGGAATTATAAACCTGACAAAAATAGATTACGACAATATTTAATAGAAATAAAATCTCAGTAAATCCAGTGATATCATATGAATGTAACTTCAACGAGAGGTTCACCTACTAACAACAGGGACTCAGATCCACTACACCTCATTTATTTGGATTTCATCATCAATGGTTTATTTTTCAAGTCCTTTTTCTAAATAAATCCAATAATTTTGCATTGCATGTTATCCTCTCCCCTCTACCCATTGAACTCAACCGGTAACCAATAAGTCAACCATCTCACTGCTACGCACGCCCCTCCCCCCTCCCCCTCACTCGCATACAACCATGGAGCATGATCCTCATCTGTTAGGATTTCTACTGGTGGCCAAGAAAGGTGACGATTTCGTACTTCTGACCATCCGCAGAAATCCGTGAGATGCCATTCTGTATCCCGTACCCCATCACGAACCCAGAGATCAATGTGATGCACAAACATGGATAATAGATCCACTATCAGTCAAGGTTATGTCAAGACCATAGATCCACTATCAATCAAGATTGTTAGAATCGCAATTTTATTTTGAATCAGAAGGGCCTCTCAGAATCGGATAGTAGTATAGAATGATTCTACAAACATGTACTCATAATCAAGATATTACAGTCATATAATTAGTTTAAGAGGCCAAGATTTAAAAAAAATAGTTATTGAAACATTAAATTGTTGATAATTGATAACATATGTTATTAATAGCTTTGTTGGTATGATTAAATCTGATACAAATTTCTTAAGTTTTCTCTAGCAGAAAAAAAGTTATAGAATCGTACATAGAATCATATGACCATATTTGAAGTATAGAATCATACGATTCCACGGTATTATCGCGATTCTAACAATCATGCTACCAATTCCTTTCTCCATGATATAGTCTCTCCTCCCGACCTCCCACAACTATCAACAGCTAACCCATTCTCAATCATCTCTTCTCTAACTTCTTCATCTCAATAGAGCTCAACTTCTTCTCCGGTAAGAAAATAAGAAATAGGGCCTCCGTTGAAATGCCAACTTCAAAGGTATTGTCCAACACCCTACAGTTGAGACTTAGTGACTAAACTAGTTTACTCCATTTGGTGACTAGTTTAACTAATGTGTTTTTAAAATTGTAATAGTTCGAGGTTAAAAGTAAAATAATTAAAAAAAAAAGAGAAAAGAAAAGACGATTAGCTTAATGCAAGATATCTAAGGATAATGTTGCATTGGAGTGAGAATGTAATGTGGGCTTAATAGTAAGCTTAAGTTGGTCTACCAATACGTTTTCTAGGACAGATAATAAAACTAAACTAAATAGTGGTGAAAATAAAATATGAATATTATCAAAAGTTAAACTAAATTGAAATAAACTGAAGAGAATTGCCCTAATTATGTTAAAATTAAATTGCCTCTTTTAATAATTTGTTAATGAGTAGTGTTAAATTAAATTCACTATTTTAAAAGGTTTTGATTATTAAAAGTTTAAATTATAAAAAAATTACAACTTTATGTTTTAATAATTTATTAATAATTTTCCTATTCCTTTAAACAAATATTTACAAGTGTTATAAGGGAATAATAACCCCTCACCTCTATTGCATGGGGGGCAATCCAAAGGTGAGATGTGGCCCTATTAGGGGCTAACACGTGTCAGCATTAAAAGGAGCACAAGCGTCCTCCTCTATTGATGACACGTGACAAGCCCTTATTGGTGCTTGACACAAATGGCACAAATCCTTAAATGAGGTAAGCCCAAAAGGCCAACGAAAACCTCGACTACGCCACGTGTCAATCAATAAGAGGGCAGCCAATTAGAAGACCCTATTTTAGGGTAAAACTAGGAGGCCCAATCCCTCGGAACTAGTATAAATGCCCTTATGTGACATCAGAAAAGGTAACATTTCACATATCCCTATAAATGATGTATTGTCATATCAGAGCATCTCTCTCAACATTTTATCTCCCTAAAATACTAACTTAAGCATCGGAGGGGGAATCAACGCAAACCCTCTAGGGTTGGTTTCCTTTGTGCAGGTACGGAGCGAGGATCGGATCATTACCTAAACAAGTCTCCTAAATTACCCCTTTTACCCTTGAAGAACATCAAGCACACAAAAACACAACAACATTTGGCGCCGTCACGGGGAGACGTAGGGTAATGATTAATTGCCAATCCTTTAATATTGCACGAAATCAGAGTATGTAATCTTTAGTAGAAGATACCATCAGAGATGACCATCCACCTCGTGGACGCGACCACCGAGAGCCTGATAAGACAACAGGAGATCGTTGGATAGCCAATGGCCTTCCCCTGCATCAAACATTTCTTGAAGAAAATCATAATCGTCTGGTGACTACGGGCCATCTAGAAAATCTCCTTAACGATTTCCGAACTAGGATGGTCGGAGTCGTCAAGGAGCATATCAAGAACAACATGCTCTTCTGCTAATGCTGGACCTAGCCGTCAGCCTCTTCCGAAAAACTCCCAGCGAGTTTCAAAAGGAAGGCAGTCGGCTAAGAGTGAGTATCCAAAGAGGTTAAATTGTAATTTGGTACTTGAAGATCCCATGAGGCAAGGAGCTGCACTCCAAAGAGAAATCTTGAGGACTGACGCCCGTCAGTACTTAGAGGTAAATAGCGCAGCAGCACAGCAACACTCAACAACTGACTCAACTCCCTATCTGAGAGGACCGCCTTTGATCACTTACTTAAATAGAGATGGGCAAAGGACATCTAATCATGTCCTTGGGGTATCAAGAGCCAAGTGTTCAACAGCCATTGGCTGGAGTATACCGAGAACCAAAATGAAGACACTCTACTGAAAGTGAAAATCATCTAGGGGCATTATATGTCAGTTGGCCAGCCCTATCGGCTAGAATTATGAAAGCACCCCCTTGCCCTAAGGTCAAGTTGCAAACTATTGAGCCTTTTAATGGGACAACTGACTCTGAACTATCATTTATCGGCCTACAAACACTAGATGTATATCCAAGAAGTGGACAATGCTACATGGTGCAAGAATTTCTCGGCCACTCTCAAGGGAGTGGCCCAAAAGTGGTTTAACAACCTTCCCCTAAATTTGGTTAACAACTTTACTGAACTCAATTATTTTTTTACTCATCACTTTGCGGCTAACCAGCAAGAGCAAAAGACAAGCATTTATCTAGGGAAGATCATTCAAGCGACCAAGGAATCTTTACGAAGTTTTGTAAAAATATTTAACCTTGAGGCACTCCAGATCCAAGACCTAAATGTCGAGGAAGCCTTTGATGCATTCATCCGAGGCCTAAAGCCAAGAATTTTTAAGTTTGTATTGGTCAATAAGAAAGTGGCTACTTTTGCCGAGGCCTTGAAAGAGGTCTAAGCCTTTATACATACCCAAGTTTCTGCCTTCTTAGGGTCTCTCTTTTTCGCTTGGACTACTAAGGGTACAAGAATTATGTCTGTAAACTTGGCTTGGTCCTAACAGCCGAAAGATCTAAGTAGGAGCCTTTTCCTAAAGTACTCACCAATAAAGAAGATAGAGGCAAGATAAGAACCCCCATAACAATCCATTAGTGGTAGAAATAAAAGTTACCAATCTGAGAGTTTGTCGGATCTTGATTGATACAAGAAGCTCCACAGATATCATCTTAGTTGATTGCTTGTCACAATTAAAGTTTGATGAGCACTAGTTGACACTAGTGCAACATCCTATCATTGGATTCAGATAGGGAGTGATACACTAGTTGGGCTTAGTGAATTCGCCCGTCATGATTGGGGACAAAGAAAGTTCCAGGACAATCTTCGTCAAACTTCTGGTTGTTAGAAATTTGATGGCGCACAACATAATCCTTGGACGACCAACTTTGAATCTTATAAAGGCAGTAATAGTGACTCATCTCATGCTCATGAAGTTCGAAGGCAATGATGGAAATATTGGTTGTGTATGGAGATCAACAGACGGCCACAAAATGCTACCTAACCACGCTAAGACCTTTATTTTTGAAGAACGATATGTTACAAACCCCAGTCTCTCTTCCGGGGAAGGAGTTTGTGGATTCTCAGACGACCCTCACCCAATTGAGGAGGACGTCTGGGGTCCCTAACTCAAAGAAAAGGTAGTTGGTCGAAGTTAAGGAAGAGTCAATCTCAGGTTCGTCCGAGGAATGGATCATGCGCAGAGAGTCCAGAGTTTGGGGAGGTCCCAAAGAACGTCAAGCTTGATGAAGAGTGCCCTGATTGTATGGTTCAAATAGGCTCATCTTTAGACAAAGGGCAAAAAGAATGTCTTGTCTTCAAACTTAGGGAGTATCGGGACGTATTTGCATTTAGTGTTGATGAGATGCCAGGATTCGACCCTTCTATAGCTGTTCACGGGTTAAATGTAGACCCTAAGTGCAAGCCTATACGGCAAAAGAAAAGGCACTTAGGAGGGGCTTGGAACAAGGTTGTGGACCAAGAAGTACAAAAGCTCCTGGACGCTAAGTTTATCAGAGAGACTTGTTATCCTAATTGGGTTGCAAATGTCGTCATGGTACTAAAGTCTCTTGGAACATAGAAAATGAGTAACACCCCAAACTTTACTGAAAAATTTGCGCGTTATTCTTTTACTAAATTATACATTAAGATTTATAAATATATACATATTTTATTTCATAAATAAAGTTTTACTTGGTAATTTAATTTAGGTAGTATAACTATATCCCGAAAGTGTATTAGCGTATAATGTGGTGTGTTGTTGTTGTCGGAACGGAAAATGTATATGGTCGTTGTGTCCGTAATTATCTTCCAATGCATTTAGTATTTATATTCTATTAGTTTGCGTAGCGTATGGTTTTTTTTTCTATTTTTAAGCGATAGTTATTTTTACGGGCCGACTCGTGCACGATTATTACCTAATCCCGAGGTTCAAAAATATGTTGTCATTGGATGGAATTTGAAAGAGTTGAGACCAGCCATTTCAATCTTTGTAACGTTAATAACCCAAGCTGCACCCCTTTTAACTCCCCATCATGAATTCCCCATTAACACTCTTAATATCCCCTTTCATTTGCTTCATAAAACCCCCTAATAGCTGCTCTTGTAATAAAAAAACTCTGCATCTAATACTCACTCCCTTTACACGCTTCACTTAAGAAAAAAGATAGAGAAGCCAAATTCTCTTTGTCTACAATCAAGATCAGTTTTTGTTATTAAGCCATTCCTTCGAGCTTTGTGTGTTGATTCCAAGTGTATTTTACTCGTGGTTGTAGACGGCGACGGGGGCGAAAGTCCACGACATTCTTAGTTCTTGCTACACGGTTTACTTGCACTCCCCAAGATGATCAAGGTAACTAACGACTCGCTTAGCTTAATAGGATAAAGACCGTAGCCTTAGTACCATTAGTTTAGATATTACAATGTAGTATCATGTTTAAGATTTTTACCGTATTCTAATTTACGTCGTTGTTATGTTTATGCTGAGACTTTGAGTTGATCGATGTCGTATTTCAAATTGGTAAATGTCGGGATTATGCTTGTTGTTTAATTGTTGTTTTAGCCCTGTTTTAGTACTGTTATGAGAGTTGGTCATTGCTTTGATTGGGGTGCTTTGCTTTTCTATGCAATTGTTGTTGTTTCTGTCTCTATTTAGGGACGTTATAATCTGCGTTGTTGTTGTCTTTGGGCTGTTATCTAAATTACAATCTGCATTTTCACCTAATGAGTAGAGGTGAAACTTATATAGTAAAACTTGATGGGTAGAGGTGATTTTGGAAGAAAATTACTTGTGGGTATGAGAATTAGGTTTTGTAATTGTTGGTATAATATTGGTTGAGTGCTGGTGTCTGATTGTGTGTTTGGGAGCTCACGGGTGTCGCGAGGCAGAGGTGTTGGAGTTGCATTTCTCTTGTTTTATCTTTCCTATTCTTTTTTTCTAGTTTTACGTTAATTAGGTGATGTGGGTTTGTAGAGACACTACTACATTTAAGAGCTAATGCAGCCCCAAAAAGCGTTGCATTATGTGGCTATAAGCGTTGCAATAGATCAAATGCAACGCTTTGAAAGCGCTGCATACGCTTTCGCTGCATTTGATCAAATGCAACGCTTTGTCCCTTCAAATGCAACGCTGGATTTAAACTCCATTAAAGCGTTGCAATAGGTCTTAAAGCGTTGCGTTTGATAGACAATTGCAACGCTTATATTCACATTACAATAGCAACGTATTATCAAGTTGCAACGCTTAATATATAAGCAAATGCAACGTTTCTGATGTACTGGTATATTTCCCCACTATTATGCAGCTGCTGAATTATTGTATAATCATATATATAATCTATAATTGTACCATTTGAAGCACTTATATAATACTTGACAAATACTAGTGAACAACCAACAATAAATATATTCCATAATCAAGTTCAACACAATTTAAAATAAGATGTTAGTTACGGTATATTGAGTTTCACCAACTTACATAAAATAAAAACTTAAACTAACACAAATCTAAAGTTATCTTGGAATAGAAACTAAAGCGAGCCTAAGTTGCTTGTCTCTAACACCCAATGATTGATCGGATCCATAACGACATGCATTATCTTCAAGATCCTCATTCAAAATCACCTACAATGTTTACAATTAAAATTAGTAATGTAGCAAAAATTGGTAGCGTTTTCTTTGTAAAATGGCCTTCCAAATTATGAACATATGATAACATATGTACCTAAAACTAGCCGCAATTAATGACATCCAATAGTCATAAGTTCTCAAAGAACTTTCAATCTAGCAACTCATTAACAATTGGCAAGTTCTTCACTTAATTAAGGGCCAGAACATTAACAAAGCAATAAATAAATCAAACAAGCATCAACTTATTACATATAATGTCATATTGACAAACTTATACCAAAATTTGATTCGAAAACCAGGTGCTAAATCAAGTGAAATAATAGTCATTCGGTCTAAATGTATAAGACCCTAACAAAATAAGCTATCATTCTCCATATTGAACACAATAATAATCTCATAATTGTCGAATTATTGTCAGCAAACCATGAAAATTTATCATGTAATGAAACAAGAAGGGATGTTAAACCAAATATTTAAGAAAACTGAAAAAACCATACCTTTATGCTTCTATGGTGGTTGGCCGAGCTAGGATGTGGCAGAGATAGGGTGGTGCAAAAAATGTGTTCTTATAAAACCCTTGCCCTTGCGCTTGTTCTAGCCCTACCAAAATATAAAGCAAAAGGTCAATGGGCATCCTTCTTCTATATAGCCATATGTTCAAACTACCCTCTTTACAAGAACTACACCTCCAAATCGAGGCTCGAACACGACAATCGGCAAGCTTCCAAAACAATCACAGTTTCCTTCCTTAGGTCATTTCATATCTATACACCCGCAAAATTAGAACAAAACAACATTCTTTACAACCCAACCCTAAAATCATTACAACAATTCACACTACTCAAAGGAATACATTACCTGTCCAACTAGTCAGAAATTAAGCAAAAAAATTCTTTCAACTATGTCCATATCTACCTCTGCAGAAAACAAGCCAGATCAATAATCACCCTAAAAAAACTAAATCCACAAAATAAAACAACAAAGACACCTTAGGAGGAGGAGGAACATCAAGACCACGATACACATCCGGTGCAACCCCAACCAACCATAACGCTGGAAACACATTCTGCCAAACCAAACCAAAACAAAATCAAAAATGACATTGAAGCTGGTGCTACAAGGATCAAGTGTCACAAGCTTTGCAACGACGAAAAACAAATAAAAAAGGAGCAAAAACCTACACGAGGATGACGAGAAGGTTTATGAGTATTATGACCAGTCATGGATCGGAGTAGTAAATATCTTCTTTAATCTCATCTCTTGATAAAGCAATCCAAAACCTCCTCTTCTCTCTCCTCACACTTCCGTTACCATTACCACCATTAGTAATTGTTTCAGTCCCTTGTAATTTCGTGGGTTTTAGAAGATGATTATCACCAGATGTTTCAACCATTGTTTAGAGTTATAGGAAGGATCAGAGGGTGAAGGAGGTGAATTGAAATGTGGTCTGCGACATCGTTGTTGGTCTTTCTTTGAACCCTATTTCAGAAATGCTGATGGGAAATGGTGTAGTGGTGATCTTAATGGTGTTGCCACCATTAACAAACACAAAATGAATAGTTTTGATGAGGGTGAAAGGACAAATGTTTTGATGGGGGGGGGAAGGGATGAAAAAATAGGAAAAAACAAAGATTCTTTGATATTTAACAGAATCTACAACAATGGGCCATTAGCATACCCAACTTTATAGTTCGTGCTGCTCAGTATACCCATTTAAGTCTGTGCTGCTCCTTGCACCAAAGCTACAATCCGTGTCATAAATGCCAATATTTCCTGTAAACTAAGCATCTATGATCAATTAGTTCATATATGTTTAGTCGAGATCAAGTTAGACAAATAAGACGAAGAAAACACACCCTAAGTAGTAAGTGAAGTTTGGCTAAAATGGATGAAGAACACACACCCTAAGTAGTAAGTGAAGGTTAACAAAAATGAATGAGGAAAACGCACCCTAAGTAGTAACTAGTGAGTGATGACACTTAACATCTAAAATGTTGTGCGCATAGATTATAACTGCATGATTTTGAAGCAGATATAGTAATATAGTGATCTACATCAGATACCACAACACAAGCCAATTGTTTCATAATAATGCTTAATATCATTCACCACCAATGCTGAGTATAGATACAGAGCAAAATCCATCAAAATTATTCCAATACAGAGCAAATTTAGAAATATCTTTTCTACCAATTCTAAAAGTATCGCCACTAATATTCAAAATAATAACAAAACATAAATGAACCAGCATGGAGTTATTGAAACTGTATTCATAATGTGAAATCAGAAGTTGGACATTTGCTAAATATTAGTCATACCTAACTCTAAAAGAACAAAGTAATATGTGGATAGAAAAACAATGTAGATACCTCCATTCTTCCAGCATTTCAAACGAGGTACGCTTCTGCATACACAAAACATGGACCAGAAACCAACAATTCCAGCACATATTATAAATAGGCAAAGCTGAAACATTAAAAGTAATTGAGAAATCATAAGACATCTTACCCCAAATCAACTAGTCGAACAAGCTCTAGCCGTACCGGAATAACTCGAAGGTGGGCAATAAAGATTAAGATAATTCTGAGAGTGTTCCATGAAACTGTTAGTGTCAACCCTTTTTTGATGATAGAATGAGTAATGTAACATATATTAATGGAGATAAAATGTAAAATTAGCGCATTTATTAATTATTTTCGCATCATTCATACTAAGTGGTGCCAAATTTTCATTCAGACAATACAACAAACACTTGGCATACATTATACAAACCCCAAGTACCCAAGCCTAATTCTCCTGCTGAAATTCAACACAGTATAGCAAATTATTCAACTTGATGAACTTCAGACATTCTTCCAGAATTCATCTCAAACAGAACCATATTCAACAACGTAGAAAAAAGGGAAAGATCAAAGATATGTTGTTCCTATGATTATCAATCTTCTCTAGTAAAGGTCTGATTAGAAGGTAAAGAACAATCTACCAGAACATAATCAACTGAAGAAATCCCTTCTTGTTATTGTTGTTGCTTCTGGTCCATGAGCTTTTTCATCTCTTATACCCTAGTTCTGGAAACGCAAGTTAGAAGAACTTCAATGAAGAAGAAGAAGGAAACATTGAAGTTATTAGTGAATAAGAAGTGAAAGAAATGGTGATGAAAGAGAGAAAGAGAGGGAGAGTGTATATACCAACAACAATTTCGATAGCACCGTTAAGAAGAGTAAGGACATCGGTTCGAGGGCGGTGTTGGTCGTCCGGAGGTTGCCGACGAGGTTTGCTCGGATGTTGCCGACAAGGTTCGCAGAATATTGGCATCGCCGGGAGGAGGAGGAGGAGAGGAGGAAGAATTAGAACAAGAAACAGAACCAAATGTTGAGGATTAAGTGTTTGGGAATGTCTTGGAGTGTTTGGGAATGTTTGGGGTTTGGGGGGTGGGGGTTAGAAATGTTTAATTTTGGGGGGTTTTGAATTTGGCCAAAAGAATTCAAGCGCCACTCAATCGTGCACGTAAAAACGTGAAATTAAGATTTGGCTATTCTGATTACATCAAATGCAACGCCCCTAACTAAAGCGTTGCAATAGCTCTAAAAAGGCAACACATAATACTCTATTGCAACGCTTAGTTTAGAACCGTTGCACTATTATAAAAAAGTGTTGCATTAGATACTCTATTGCAACGCTTTTGTAAAAACGTTGCAAATTAAGGGTTACATTAGCCCTCTAAAGTAGTAGTGTGAAATCAAGTTCATGATTGGTTTAGCTTAGTTGACTTCTTGATATCATTATATCAAGTACCGACTACTTTCTTTGCTATGTTACTTCTTGATATCAAGTGTTGGGTGTGTTTATTATATAGTTTGGCAGCACTTGATTTAGGGAATTGCTACTTCTCACCTTGTTTTCTTTTTTTTTAGCTCCTATAAGTGTTAGCTTAGTTAACCCTTTTGAGATGATTTACAAATAGTAGTGTGTTATGATTTCTTTTGTCATTAGTTTATATGGATTTTTTAATTATATTACTATATATGATTTGTTATAATTATATTTGATATATTACTACTTAATCACAGATGATTTTACAGCGGGCATTTGAGAAACGCCCACCACAGCATGTAAATGAGGGATCAATATCAACCAATCAAATTGCCACGTAGGATAATGTTTTTGATTTTTCTTAAATTGCAATATTTCTTTTTTTCTATTTTCTTTAATTGCTAATATTAATTTAAAAATCATATTTCTAATTTTCGAAAATGATTATTAATTTTTGATTTTAATTTACGAAATTAAATTCTTAATTACCGAAAATAAAATTGAAATTGTTAAAAAAAAAATACATTCATCTTTTTTTTTTCTTTCTCCCTCTTCCTTCTTCTTCACCTGTTCATGAAATTAAACTCAATGCCTCCATTGTTACCTTTACCTCCATTGTTATTTTTTTTACCTCTCCCTCTTCGTTTTACTTCTTCAACTCCATTGTTATTGTTCATGAAATACCTTCTTATTCTTCTTCTAGGATTATATAAATTTGTACATTGTTTTTATTCATTAATGGTGGTTTCGGATTGGGTCTGTGGTTGAAGAACAACTGTCTCATGTTTTTTGTTTGTTTGTTTGTTCTTCACCTCCATTAATGATCATATTCGAGAATTATACTCAATGGTTGTTTGGTTTTTCAGATAATAAACTCCATTTGTTGCCATAAATTATAGTTATTATACCCATTGTTTAATTCGTGTTGTTAAAATCGAGTTGTTTTACCATTATATGTTTCTGTAGAATTTAGGTCGAAGACGGCTGCCATTGATGCTGGTGTTGGAGTTATACAGAGGTTGAAGACAACGTGGGTTGAAGACAACTGCCTCTCTTTAACCTAATTTTCTAAACAATTTTTACTTGTTTGTCTGTAAAGCTGTTTGGACATTACCATCTTTGTTATTACCTTTTGTGTGATGTCCATTGTTATTTTTGGTCAATACCTTTACAAAAAGTAACCTACACTTTTCCTATAAACCAATAGCCATGATTTAATATTTTTTTTAAAAAAAGAAGATAAAACATTCACATCCTATAAATTAGGATAGTAGTTAAATATTACTTATCTTTTTGTTTTCGGTTATCCTTTAGGATATTTGATTGTTATTTTCTAAAAAAACAAATCTTGGCTGTGATAAATTTGGCATCCCATCCCTCGTTTGATGTTGTGAATTTCTCCTTCTTAGAATTTTCCAGAACGAAATTTAGAGACGCTTAATGTAATCAAAGTGTCATTATGGTGAAAGAAAAGAGTCGGAGCCATGAAGATGTAAGTTTATTATCGTTTCAGTCTCATAATTCTTTAATGTATTTGTCAAAATTAATTAACATTATGTGTGTTGTTATTTATTTTTAATGTTTCCACTGGGTAGAGGTTAATTGTGATTGAGGAAGCAGTGAAAGATATACAATCCAAAGTTTCTCAACTTATATTTATGATCGATGGTGCTAAATTACAAAAGTTTGGTGCTGATAATGATGGTGTGACGTCTTTGGTGGATATTGGAAAAACTACTAAATCTGCCACTATCAACACTCGTGCGAATTCTCCTTTTTTAAGTCCTGATGGTGGAGTGGTTGCTTTACTGCCAATGCTAAACGCAAGTTGGATGTTGATGGTGAATCAGAAACCTTTGACATTGATACTTTTAGTGTTAGTAATCTTCGTTTCCTAGCACCTCAATTTCCTCCAAGGTTGGAAACGATGAAGGACATGATGAAGGAATTAAAGGAAGAGAGCATTGAAAAAAAGGAGTTAGAGGAGGAGAGCATTGAAAAAAAAGGAGTTAGAGAAGGAGAGCATTGAAACTAAGGAGTTAAAGGAAGAGAGCAATATTCCCAACAATGAATTGAAAACTACAAAACCGATAGCGGCATCAAGTGCTAATACACAAAAAATTGACAGAAAGACTATTAGGAGGACAAGATCGCGATACAAATACTTAAATGAAATCGTAAGTTTTAAAATTGTTGTTGTTGGTCATAATATTTGTGTTGTGGCGTTGAAGTTAGCAACAACTCTTCTCTAAATGTTTGTAGGCGTCATCGGAGATAAAGGGCAGTGAAAATAGCAAGCCAAAGGTGCCGATTGGACAGGTTTTCTTCAACACTTTATGTTATACATTTGTAAAATGTTAATAGTTTTAAACAAAAATTTAACTACGTCAAAAATAGTGACTATAACAATAACCAGTTTATTATATGGGCATTACATTATCATCTTCAATTTTTTAATAGTTACAAACTAGTGTCTATAACAATAACCAACCTATTATATGGACATTACATTATCATCTTCAATTTAAATAGTTACAAACTAGTGTCTATAACAGTAACCTACCTATTATATGGACATTACATTATCATCTTCAATTTAAATAGTTACAAACTAGTGTCTATAACAGTAGCCAACCTATTATATGGACATTACCAAATAAACTTCAATATATTAATAGGTAATATATAATCTTTGATTCAAGTTAAACATACAATATTGACTAGTAAGATTATCTTGTGATTTAGACGATATAAATTTCCTTAAATTTATTGTAGACCATAACATCGAAGCCAAAAAGGAGTAAGAAGACACTTGATGATGCTGAGGTACTTAATACTTATAACACTATTTAAATACGTTTTTATCTTTTATCTATTTATCTATGCATTAATGATTCTATTTGATGCAGACGCAATTGAACTTAACAAATAAACTTGATGCTAAAGAACAAAGTTGTAAGATAAACGGGAAGGAGATCGTTTCGCGTCCATATTTCCATGAATATCTTTCACAACTATCATCTCAGGAGAAACAAATATGCCTAAGTGTTCATAATCATAATGAATCTGCAGAATTGTATTGTCCAGATAATAATTTGCACGTGTTGATAGTTGGCGAATCTTTGTGTGTGTATCCGGATGGATAGATAAATAACCAAGTATGTAGTGCCAATTTTTTACCTCTTTTAAACGTACATGTTTCATTGAAATTGTATTTTGACGTATATGCTAATTGAATTTTATCTCATTTCTAAGTTTATGAATGCGGTTTTATACGATATGCAATTGAGTTTGATGGAAGGTGGTGGTTCTAGTAAGATGATAATATCTCCAGCGTTTCAGGTAAATATATTTCTATTATATACGACATCATGTTGATAACGATATCTCATTAATCATTAACATGGATTTCTTGCAGATTGTTGTATCTAAGTAGGATGATTATAATCCGCATTGTGGTAACGAAAAAGTAATTCAGTGGTTTATGAAACGGAATGAAACTTTTATACCTCAGCAACTCTACAAAATTGAAGAGGTAAATACAATGATTTGACTGTATTTACCTTAAACAAAGTTCATTGTCCCTAAAGTGTTGTCCTTGTAGGTGTTCATCCCCGTATTAGATTTTCAGTTTAGTCACTGGTTCTTGTTGGTTTATCATATAAACAAAAAGAAGGTTTACATTGTTGACTCTCTAGGAAATACAAAAGGCCGCAACCTTTTCGCCGCGAACATGGTAAATCTATTTAAATTTATTTTTAAATTGGGTTTGGTGATGGCCTGATACTTTATCTAATGCTCATTAGATGAGGAATGCTTGGAAGGTATTTCGGAGAAGTCCTTTAGGCGAACTATTCAAAGAATATAACATTTTTGTATATGAAGTTGTTGAAGTTACAAATCAACCAAATGGGTAAGTAGTTCAACCATTGACTAGCTTACTCCTAAATTTAATTTAGTTGCACACTGATATGAGTTTGTTAATTTAGTCACGACTGTGGAATGTATTTCTACAAATACATCGAATGGGGAGACATAAGTGCCATGAAGTTGATTGCATACACGGTATATTCTAATAATTTTTTAATATATATTCTAAAAACACTATCAATTGCTGCATTATATAGTTAACTTACATTAGCTACTTTTATTGTGTAGACAGACGAGATGTGTGTGGAACGACTCAAGTGTTTGGCGAAACTTGTTTTAAGCAATCATAACAAATTTGACAATCTTGTAAAGTTCATTGATTCTATTTGATAATCTTGTTAATCTATTGTATTGTCCAACATTAGTTACGGATATTAGTCAATGAATTGCACAATTTAGCCTATTATCATCTTTCTCTTAAGTAAAACACTATTTGTATCTCTAGTTTTGCGTGTGTGAGTATCTTATTTATACAAATTGAACTATATAATATTGCTAACTGTTGCATGGAATATGTAGAATATTAAAACAATCCTAAACATGTCCATTCTATGCCATTTGATTGCTATTTTCAAACAATGGAAACTACAATTAACACTATAATTTAAATGTGTTGGGATACAAAAAAATAAGTTTACAGGTTTTTGTATATTCCATACCTAAGATTCACAATTTCTCACCACTTCCATAGAAGAATAATTCAACCATAATGCGCATGAAAACCACTGGCATCTCAATCTCACTAGATCTCTCTAAGTTCATCATAGTTTAAATCTAAACAATATAATTCATCTAAATAAATGAAACTTTAGGAAACTTAAGATTTGAAATTCTATATTTTAGATTACTACTTTCATTGATATATTATTTGTTGAATGTAAAAAAAAAATTTTAACTTAAACAAATTGAAAAGAATAAGTTATTATATTTTTAAAACGTTTTATCCTTCATTAAAAAAAATTACGGTATATCTCTAGTGGAAATTTATCCTAAGAGGAAAATGTGGAAGTTAAAAAGAAAGTGAAATGTGGAAGTTAAAGAGAAAGTGGGGAGTTATTATGAAGTTATTGGATGACCTCTCAACTTCTTAATATTTTTTATAAATTTGGTCATCTTCTTCTCCTAAATCTACATATTCGAAATACTACATATTTGAAATACTTCTTCTCCTCTCAACTTTCATTTTTTCCCCTAATCTCACAAAAAACTTATGGCTTCATCTAGTGAATCAGGGCCATCAAATTTTAAACGTCAAAAGACTAATCAAATGCCCTCTTCGTCATCACCATCACCACCACCTTCACCATCACCATCACCATCACCACCGCTGTCCCCTCACTCTCTTTTAATGAAATCAGTTGAAGATGCAGTGAAAAAGTTCCTAATTAACCGTAATTTTGAGGTTGCCAAGGATGACCTTCGCCTCATAGACATGGATTATGGAAATTTCGTTCTTGGGGTCTTGTTATACCACCAAGATTACATAGATGGGTTGTTTACCTTAGTGAAATACGCCCAACAAAATTTGTTACCACCATACACTCATCTACTCCAACACTTTCTTGCTAGAAACAATCTTGTTGCAAGTTTGAGTGACTTGAACAAAGATTGCAAATCTTCAACCAATAACATTTGTCACCAAACTCCAGGATCAGAGAATGAGCATTGGAACTTCTTCGACACTTACAACAGTGAAACTACGTGCCTATTTTGCAAAGTTCAGTACCATATGCACATTCTCCATCGAATTTAAACATGGTGGTGTTCATGTTATAGTGTCCTCCTTTGAAGAATGAAGAATGAAGAATGAAGACTTGGGAGTAGAGGACGCATTCTATCTTTAATATGTGTTGTTTTGTGTTTCTTTTCGTCAATTGTCATAGAGTTTCATTAAGTTGTAAGTTTGAATTTAGTAATTAGGTTTGTATTAGTTTTAATTTATACTAATGTAAGTTTGAATTTTCGAAATTAATGTAATTTCCTTTGTCTATCTTCAATTCTTCACTCACTAACTTTATCTTTATCTCTTTTGTATTTAATTAGAAACAATAACCACCTAACTACTGTCACTTAATTTTAACCATCGAAGTAGCAACAATAACATTTTAATGGTAATATCCTATTTCTATTGTGGACATTACCAACAATTTAACAAAAAATAAACAACTGTATGCTTCAACAAAATGGGAATGCCTGTTTACATAAAATTGTCTTCAAATTATGATGGAGCTGTGAATTAATAGCTACTGTGACATTATATTTACTTGAAAAAATTATTAACAGGTTAGAGTTTCATGCTCTATATCATGGAAATTGATATGGGGAAAGTGAGGTATGGGGGTACTTAGCAACCATGATTAATAATTGTTGCAGATAGATATTTAATTTCTTAAAGTTATTACTCCTTTAATCAATATTTTGTAAAAACAACACAACAAACAATCATTACTGTCATAAACCATTGCTTATCACACAAACAACTTCTTTCATTGAAAAAGTCTAAATACAAAAGATATTGGAACTACAAACTTAATTTAAAAGACATATAGCAAATATAAAGTTAACATAATCCAACATAATATAAAAATAACATAAAGTAAAATGAATCTTAAAAAACATAAAACAACAATTAGTAACCAAGGATACTTCGGATATTTTCATACATAGGAGTTTCGTCTCGATAGCCATCCATTTCCATGTTACGCTTCCAATATCGTGGGAGACGAACGAAGTCTATTGCCTGACCTTTTAAATATTCCTCATCCAAATCCCTAGCTATCCACAAATAGGGCCCCCTTTTCTCATCATCCCCGAGCCAATCCATTTTCCCATCCAATAAAACTTCATTTTCAAATAGCAAAAACCAACTAATAAAACCTTATTTTTTCGAAAAAACCACCTAATAAGACCTTTGCTCGTAATAACCACCTAATAAGAACTTTATTTTCAAAAGCACCACCGCTTAACAGAAATGGTTAAAATTTTCGGTAAGTATTCGGTAAAGTGGTGGTGCTTTTGAAAATAAAGTTCTTATTAAGTGGTTTGTTAAACAAAAAAACTTATATATTGATATGTTTTAGGGCGAAATGAGTACGTCATAAACGGCTTGTTCTGGTACACAATAACAAACACAAATCTAATGTTTTGGTTGTCATAACCAACATAATCAAATAGTATAAGCATTCTTTGATTAGCAAAATGGTAATAGCCTACTTTTATTATGGACATTACCAAACTACAGTATGAGCATTCTTTGAATACCAGAATGGTAATAGCCTACTTCTATTATGGACATTACCAAAATCCCCATGATCTTCTAAATGACTTGCATGATATTTTACCAAATTCTTCCACCTATATTATAGGGTATACAATTCTGGTAAACACTTTCACACACCCGTGGTAACTAATATCAAGTTAATTACAATCAAAAACACTAAAGTCATCATCATAATTTAAACAGTCAATTGATTTTGTGCTTTCACTTTAACAATCTCTTTCATCGAATTTTCTTCCCATTCAATCAATGAAATCAGAGTCCTCACGCGATGACCTGATAGATCCTGGTATGAATGAATACCAAAAAAAAAAATTTGAATAATAAACTATAAAAGTATAAATCCATATCGTACTTCAATTTTTGTCAATGAAATCAAATTAAGTTGGGCATGTTAACCTCAAAGTATTTCTTGGTAGTCCATTTTTTCTTGTCTGGTGCTTCCATGCTCTTAATAACATGCATCCCACAATCATGTCTATGTTCAAATCAAGAATTAGTAACCACATGTACTAGTAGCATAACGTAATCTTCCAACACATTCTAGAAACAAATGTGAATACTTTTGAACAATTACCCGTTAACTTGTCGAGGAGTCTTAACTTGCACGATTTCAAATTTGGGTAGTGAGCTGAACCTCCTTAAACGCGTGTCTTCCTTGTTAGACGTTAGAAATAAAGACAACTTCTTTATCTGCATGAAATAGATTATTTAGGAAGCAATAAAAAAAAATAACCCAGGCCCAAGGAAAACCAAAGCAATACAAATGGGAAAGGTGAACTTTTCTAACCCAAATCTCTCTTATGTAACACTGTAACCAGCCTTTTCCCTATTAAGCCCACAATACCTTCATTTTGTTACATCCAGGTAATAACCACCATAAGTACTAACCAAACTGAGTTTTTTAACTCGCTTTATTGGCGGCTCCAGAAAAATAAGCATTACAGCTAATCCCTGGTAAGGGTAAACATCAAATAATTGCAAATAACCTCAGATCCAAAAAATGAAAGATACTTTTAAAAGGTTGTTTTATTCACATTCATAAATATAATATTTGAATTGCGTCATTTCGAACCTGTCTTTTAGCGTTGGTAACCCTTTTGGTAGTGTGGCCATCAGGAAGAGAGTCCAGCAAGTAAATTTTTGACTCCTCCATACAAACAACAGCCAGGTACCAATGATCTGGATTTGTAGACCATAATGGGACCATAATCTATTGGTATATATTGTTTGTCGGGAAAAAAAGAGTAATCAGTTAGTTGTTTATTAAAAACTAGCAAAACATTATATAAATTTGGCAAGAAAGGGATAATACCTTTTCGCATTTCTCTGGATCGTCTGGCAAGTAAGATGTCTTCATCACAGGAGAATCTGGCAAGTATTTTGTTCCTCCTCTCTTAGGGTTTGTAGTGTAGTTCTACAATCATTACAAGTAAATTTTTTTAGTTTTTAGTTGACAGCCATAATCTATATTCATAATCTATATAAGCATGAATCGTACCCTTAGTAAAGTCGGTACATAGAAGTGTGTTGGCCTAGTCAATGTCTCGCGAATACCGACCAGATTTATGACCTGCACATTGGTCACATGATGAGTTGAAGATACTATAACATAAACAACAAATAAACGATGAAACCTACTGTTTTCAAGATATTTTCTTCAGGATACAAGCTGCACAAGTCAGCACGCGCTGCGTCCATCCACTCGGTCTTTATCAACAACTCCCTATTTAAATATTTTAGATATTTTAGTTAGTGTCAGAGGACCATAATAATAGTAAATATAATATAATAAAGGCTTGCACATACCAATCATCCAATTCATCATTAACCACATATTCAAATACTGCCCTTGCCTCTGGATTCAACTGTTTGAGTATTTTCTCGATTGGTGACGTTATTATACGCATGGATCTCTTTTTGGCAGTTTCCATGTCATTCAGTGGACATGGGATATTGGCCTCACCATCTCCCCCTTTCACCCCAGCATCGTCATCCCTTTGGTCCTCCCTATCCCTGTCAGCATCCTTATCACCATCATTATTATCAGCATTAGGACGGTCTTCAGTAGTGTCCTTACCCCGCCAGCATCCTGATCACCCTCATTAGTATCACCTTCAAAACAGCCTTTAGTACATTCCTTACCCCCCCCAGCATCCTTATCACCATCATTGTCACCATTATTGTCATCCCTTTGGTCCTCATCATCATCCTTAGGATCATTTTCATTATTGTCCGTTCTCCCTTCATCATCCTCTTCATTACCATCAACCTTTGTACCCTCCTTATCAGAATTACGATCTTCTTCATTATTGTCCTTACAAACGTCATCATCCTCATCACCAGCACCAACCTCCTTAACTACCGGAGGATCATGGATCATTTTCATTCCTTTCATCACCTCCGTCACCACCCACATCACCACCAACCTCCATAACTACCGGAGGATCATTCGCATTCCTTTCATCACCTCCGTCACCACCCACATCACCACCAACCTCCTTAACTACCGGAGGATCATTTTCATTCCTTTCATCACCTCCGTCACCACCCACATCACCACCAACCTCCATGACTATCGAAGGATCATTTTCATTCCTTTCATCACCTCCGTCACCACCCACATCACCACCAACCTCCTTATCTACCTTAGGATCATTCTCATTCCTTTCATTACCACCCACATCACCACCAACTTCACTCACAAACTTATCAAATTCACGTTCATCCTTATGTTCTTTTCTGTTCATATGTTTTTTCTTCCTTCTCTGGACCTTCCATCCTCCGTCATTCTCACAGTTGTCCTCATCATCTACATATTCTTCCTCATGGCTCTCCTCTTTAATGATATTCACATAGTTAACTAACCAGTTGAACATTTGATTCATGTCACTCCTTACAGTATCCAATTTATTAATCACCAAGTGAAATGGCTTCTCCATATTTTGGACATGATTAGACGGAAACTTTCCTGTGATGTGGCATTTATCTTTTTCAATCACTGCCAACAACTGCAAGGTTTAAAAAACAAATTCAATTATATATGAAAGAGGGGGGTGGACAGAAGAAATAGTAATCGACACTAGTATACATAAACATGATAATTGGACAGCATCATAGAATACTTTAAACAGAGACTTACTTTGTTTGTTTTATATCCATCGGCCATGTTCATTATAGCATCATGCAGTCGCTTTGTGTTAATATCGCTCCAATCTCTAATTCTTGGCAGGTCATACTTCCAAATGTCATCAAGACGTTCCTTGGGAGAGTATTCACAAAATATAGCCTGCAACAACATTGAATAAAAGCCTTATGCATACAACCAACAAAAGCATTCCAATATGGATCAAAGCTGATTTAGTTACCATTGCAGTACAACCTTTACAACTATACTTGATCATCAACTTGAAACAATAGCAACAAAAGCATTCCAATATGGATCTTACCAAAAAAATCAACATACGTGAGTAAGAAAAAGAATTGTGTACCATCAGAAATAGAGGGCATCCTCCCAAGATATTTGATGAACTGTGGCTCTTAAACTGAGCTATGGCGTTAATTGCATTGTTGAAAATGAAACTTGCAAAATTCCAATTTTTAACAATGCTGTCATTGACAACCAGGTGTAACCATTCAGGTTTAGGCTTCCGGTTAGTAGTTAGCGAGCACAATGCTGTCATTACGAAGAGTGTGAACATGCTCCTAAAATTAGGTGACTCATGCGATGTTCTACGTAAATCAGTTACCATTTCACTGACATCCTTATCGGCAAATCGAAGAACTTCTTCGTCTAATCTCCCTTCGTCCATATAAGGAACTTCATGTACATCAAACCCACTGTTTTTGAATCCCAATAAATACTCCAAATGTGTTGGAGTTATCTCATATTTTTCACCATAGATCTCTAAAGTATTAGAACTTGTATCAAAATGATCTATCACCCACTTGCACATTGTTTTCCTTATTATTTTGGTGTTATAATGAACCAAACATTCAAATCTCATTGCCTCCAAAACCTTCTTTTTCTCCCTTGGAAAAGCTTTTGCAAGTGCAACTAATTCTTCTAAATCACCCAACAGGGTCCATGAACTCTGCAATTATAGTAAATATACCTCTGTAATGTTGATCAAAACAACAATTCAACTTACAAAAAGGAAAAGGTACCTGTTTAGATGTTGATCCTTCCGCACTGTCTTTTATTTTCATCTTCTTCGACCTTAAATTCTTCTGACTAGGAGACTCGAATAATTTTCTCTTAGGTTGTTGCTTTGTCATTCCCTTCATTTTTCAATCCCTAAATTAAAAAACACAATTATATACAGGAATAATATTGAATTGGTCAACAAAACTGACTTTAAATACACCATTGTCATTTCTCACTTTAAGATAAACTCATGCTTATACAATGTGTTGCCATCACCATTATTATGAAAAAACACTTTAGAATCAAACATTAAACAAAATGAGTAGCATAGTATAATATCAGCAATTAGGTTGAGAAGAAAGTGCAAGCATAGCCTTCCATTTACCAAAATTATAATGTCATTGTTCCATTAACGCTTTACAAATCAAATAGCTATAATAATCAAATGGATCTGTAACTATTATTACCTAACTGCTCGCATTTTATAAATTTAACTGCTTTAAAATCGAGAACATGAACGACATCAAAAAAAGAAATTTTTTTGCCCTAATTTAACAACAACAACTGAATGAACAATTACTTTCACGAATTGATTAACAAGAACTTTAAATAACTAAAATTTACAATTAAATAGTTAACATGACATACCAATTATGTCTTGAGCGTGTTCACAGTGCCTGATTATTCAATCAAGATTCTTCAATGTAGAGGGTTTTTTTTTTTGAAGGATGTAGAGGGTTTGGTTTAGTAGGATTTTAGAGTTTAAAAGATGACTGAATATTCAACAACTGATTTTTTTTTATTAGTGGTTTTTTGTTTTATGAGGGGTGGTTGCTATATTTAATGTTACTTTAAATTTTACTCAAACAATTAATTTCAATTTTCAAATTTCATACTTCATACTTTTGGGGATTTAAAATACTAAAATTATCGTTTTAAAATTTCAAATATAATACTTCAAATAAAATCAATATACTTATAATAAAAATGGCTATCAAACCTAATGTAATGTCCATCTAATGTATTGGTCATTGTTATAGTCACTTTTATAGGAAACAATTGTCTATAAAATCCACTATAATTCACTTTATAGACAATAATAGTACCATCACAATTACATAGGAAATTTGACGTGCAAATTGGTTAAGAGGATCAACAAAACATGGGTGTTATATTATGGGTCGATATGTTGGTTATCATGATAGTCACTTTTTAAAACTCTCCATTATATTGAAGTTTAATTGAATACTTAGACAATAATAAAATAATGACTTACATAGGACCTTAGAGGTAACAAATGATGGAGCTAAAGAATATGTGAGGGGTGTTTTATTCATTATCGACTTATCGTCATGTTTTAGGTTGACATCAATCGATCACAAACGGTATGTTCAATGTTATAGTAATATTTGGTTGCTAGTCCATATGTTAATGAATTAAGGACTCTGAATAATGTAGTGTCAAATTGAATAGACAATGACAAAAAATATAAATTAATAAGCTACTTAAATGTGACAATTTAGTGAGCCAATCAATAAACGAGGGTAGTTTTATACTTTAACATGATGTTTAAAGTCAATATGAGTTCATCACGAAGGAATATTTCAAACTTATTTGAATGAATTAAGGGCTACCTCAAAACTATTGACATGTCCATCTAATAGGTTGGTTATTGTTATAGTCATTATTTATACGTATTCATTAGCTTCAAAATAAGTAGAATATTTTAGACAGTAATAAAAAATGAATTATAGGCTAATTGATCGAGCCTATCAAGAAATGAGCGGTGCTATATTCGTTTTTTATAAGTTTTAAGCTGACACGTGTACATCACCAACGTCTTGTTCAAAACTGTTCCACATGTTAATGAATTAAAGACTTGAAATTACATAGGAAATTTGACATGCAAATTGGTTGAGAGGATCAGCAAATCATGAGTGTTATATTTTGGGTCTATATGTTGGTTATCATGATAGTCACTTTTTAGAACTCTCCATTATATTGAAGTTTAATTGAATACTTAGACAATAATAAAACAATGACTTTCATAGGACCTTAGAGGTAAAAAATGATAGAGCTAATGAATATGCTAGGGGTGTTTTATTAATTATCGACTTATCGTCATGTTTTAGGTTGACATCAATCGATCACAAACGGCTTGTTCAATGTTATATTTGGATGGTTTTTGTATGAAATTTTTCAATGAATTTTTTTAAATATTTTTTGACAGATTATTCTTACATGTGTTTAAATTATTAATTTGGCAATCTATTAATTTTTCTGTATATTTAATTTTATTAAGAAATACCTAACAATGTTTTTTAAAAACTTTAAAATTCCTAACTAAAAGGAAATTTCAAAAAACCTGTTTACAAGGAAACCAAATATACATTTTAACTAAAAGAATCCCACAAACATAGGTCAAGTAGAGTTCTCCTCATAATCCCAAAAAGAATTAACTGAAAATCCAAATTGAGAACTCCTTGTCAGAATACGGAAGATTGCCCTCAAAGTCCTTCGATTGAGTTTCTAAGGTGTGATTTCTCTCTTTCCATTAACAATTTTTGTTTAATTGATTATTGTTATCAATGAATCTTGAATTTTTTGTCTGCTGATTTTGTTTCGGTTTTTGCTTTGTTTATAAGGATAGAATGTCGGCTTTAATGGTATGATTGTTGAATCTAACAAGAACACTATTGATTATGGTTGATTAAAAATAAAGCATTATCAATCGATCCAATTGTCGATTAATAGGGATTTATATAATGTTCAGATTGAAAGGTTAGGGTTTCATTGTGCTTGTAAATACATTTGGGTGGTTCACATGTTTAATTGAATGAAAAGTTTGGATTTTAATGTGGAAGGAAGCAGATTTTGATTTTAATGTGGAAACTGATCCATTCATATAATTTGTATTATAAACTCTACAAATAGAAGGGGGAACAACCACACCATTTTAAATAATAAATTTTTAAAATCATTTTAACTTTAAGTTGTGGGGAATGATGGGAATTCTATATTTTGAAGGTGAAATTGGGTTCAATTGCACCCGCAGTGGGTTTGCTAATGGCATATTCCATTTCAAGAATCTGGGTGCGTACATACACTGACTATACATGGATGTCTTGAAGAAAACAACTTTTATCTGCTTTGTAATTTTGACCAACACTTGTAAAGTTATGAGAAGCTGTTCTTGTTAATTAAATACTTAACCATTATCATAGCATATCAGTATGCTTGAATTTCAATGAGGCGTAGTATTTCTATTAGTCTCGAATGCATTATGGATAACTTCACACCAATCCCTATTTCTATATATGTGCAGTTATAACATGGCTAGGATAAAGACTAATGCTAGGAGGATCCCTAACAAGAAAAGAGAACAGCCAACAACGGGGCGACGAAAAATTATACAGGGAATTGACGAAATATCTGATACTAACAATGAATCAGAAAGCCCTGGTAAAGAAACTATATATTTCAAATCTTCCCTGTACAGAAACCTTTATAACTTAAAATTTGGGGCGAGGAGAATTGCATATGGACGCTCTGTGAACTTCAAATCTTTCGACAACAACAACGCTGCTTTTGTGAGAGAGTGGTTTGGGAACCAAAAATGGGACAAGTTGCTGAAACTAAGAGAAGATGTTTATCCCGACCTCATTCGCCAATTTTACACCCACTTTGATCATGCTAACGTAAAATCAGGGGTCATTTATACTTGGGTTAAGGGAAAGGAGATTATATTGGATGATGTATTTTTGGGGAAGATTTTAAAAATACCTAGCAGAGGTATGCATGATTTCCCAGGGAGAAAGTGGAGTCAAGCGGATGGTTTTAACAATAATGAATGCATAAAACTTGTTTTGATGGACCCACAAGCTGACACAGAGAAGAAACCTTTGATAGAAGAAATACTGATGCCCACCCGGCTGCTACATTTAATTCTCATGCACACTTTCACTTCTAGACTTGGTAGTAAGTCTTCCATGTCCTTCCTGGACATGTTAGTGATGCATTGTATCCTGGGCAATGTGAAGATGAATATGCCGAGGTTGATGATAGATTATATGATTGCAGCGCAGAAGGATAAAAGAGGCGGATTCCTACCCTATGGGATGTGGTTAGCTAGGGTGTTCAAGTACTTCAATATAGACCTTTCAGATGAGACAATTGCAAAAAATGATGGACAAACATTCGATAACCGAACAATCAGTAAACATCTAAGTTATATGTTTGATGAAACTCAAGGTATATGGACCAAACTTGGTATTAAGCGTGCTTCTCGGGGTACAGATTCATCTGAAAACATTCAAACTCCTAATGTTGAGGACGAATCCGAAGATGGGAGTCAGACGGCACAAGGTTTGGGGGCTCAGGATTCGGTACTCCAAAGCATAGTTGTGCAGGAGATGCTCAAGTTACTACATCCAAACATTTTCACTCCTGAGTGTATGCTTGAGCTTCGTGAGAAAGCTAAAATTCAAATGCATTATCGTGGAAAATATGCAGATGACTCTTCTGGAAATACGGAATTTGGTACGTTACTAATAGTTATTGAATTTATATATTGATATAAATCATTTAGTGTACTAATATAGTTTGCGTTTTTTTAACTTTGACTTCTTTTTTTTACTTTGACAAGTAGATGTCAGTGACGAAGAAGAAGGTAGCGACAATAATGAAGCAGATAATGATAAGGAAGGCTATAATAGTGATGATCAAGCTGATTCTGGAATGGATACATTTGGCCCAAATGATGATTAGGATAAGAATAATATCTTTCCAACTAAGCAAATACATTAAAACGTATTTTGATTATGACTTATTTTGTTGCAATTTGGAAGTAAACTAATTCTATCTTGTTCAAAATAGCAATTGTGTGATTCTGATGCTTGATTGCTCTGCCAACAGTGTGTGGAAAAATCCCCCATATTTTCATGCTCTTTTCATTAGCAGGTATTTATATTTTATAAGATTAGGAAGTATTAGCAATTTATACATACAATTTATATATTTGGAACAATGGAAACTTCAATTAACACTATAGTTAAAATGTGTTGCTCTACAAATCTCCACACAAATATATGGACATTACCAAAATTGATATAGTAGGTTTAAACAAATTTTCATTATTGTCATTAAGTTTGTAAGAAAACATTTTCTTATACTTTTCTCTTTTCCTTAATATCTTCATCTAACGATTAAAAAACTTATAGTACCCTTTTTATAGTTGTCACTATTAAATATATTTTGAGCATCATTTGAGTTTTACAATTTTTAAATTTTCTACACACTCCGTGTGTAAGAATCCACAACAAAATACTCCCTGCGTTTCTCAATAATTGTTACGCTTTCCTTTTTAATACGTTTCACAAAAATTGTTACACTTTACTTTTACCATTTTGGAATGTATGGCCCCACCAACTTTTTATTCTTTATACTCTCCTAAAGTTAATTTTTTATTCTTTATTCTCTCTCCTAAAGTTACTTTTTCCTATCATTGTCATGCTTTTATACCCACTTCCTTGGTTCTTGTGTTTTTGCAAGTGTAGCGATTTTTAGGAAACGGAGGGAGTACAAGTTAAATAATTGGATGACTTGTAACTGGAATGAATGCTGGAGTTTACCAATATTGTGTGCACAGATGTCCAGAAACAGTTGTGGACATTACCATAATTGACATATTAGGTTTAAACTATTAATAAGATTTTATTAGGTTTGTATAAAAAAAAATTCTAATTTCTCAAAACAAACAGTTATTTTTAAAAAATACTATCTTGTAAATATTTTTTGCACTATTTCCCTTATAAATAACTTATGATAAGATTTAAATAATTGGATCAATTGAAAATTGAATAAATGTTGGAGTTTATTTGGCCTAAATGTGTTAACAGATGTCCAAAAAGTGTTGTGGACATTACCATAATTTACGTACTAGATTTAAAGCAAGTTAGTGATAATTTAGTAGGGACATATGAACCAAGTCTATAATTTGTCATTCGGTGCGAAAACAAATAAACTTAATTTTTTAAAAATTGAAAAGATTTTAAGTTCTAATTTTTTTAATTTAAAGCTTTATTTAAAGGATTTTTTAGTTACCATGGTGTTAAATTAAACAAATAATATTAAAGGATAGCCTTATAATAATGTGTGCAAAAATTATATCATAGTAGTTTTGGTAATTTGAATCAGTTTTTTTTTTTATGCAATTTTTCTCATTAATTTTTTATTTATTTTTTATGATAATTTATTTTTTATGTAAATTATTAATTAAACAACAAAGGGTAAATTAGGCAATACATTATGTTTGGTGCCCCACCCCTCTTCCCTTATAGAGATTATAGATATTTTAATTAAAACAAATAATCAAGCAAAGGGTAGTTGAGATAATGTAGCCATTAGGTTGCGGTTTTTTTTTTTGAAATCTTCCCCCATATTGCGCTTAAAATCATATTTGCTAATAGGAAAAAATATTTATTCAGTAAAAATCTATTATCTTGATAAAAAGTCGAGTAATAAATTAATCTGATGAGCTTGCAATCAAAAAAGATAATTTTGATTATCTTGGAAAATTCAGAAACCTTGTACTCCATTTCAATTGTCAAAGGTATGTTTGCAGTACCAAACTAACATCTCATTGATCATGTTACTTTCATTAATTTAAAAACATGTTAATTATTAGCTTTTACATATTGCATCAATTCTTGCAGTTAGGCGTTTTTAGTATTAAATTTATGAATTATGGTAGACATTAATTCCATGATTTTATATTTCGTTCTAAATAATAGTATATTCTTTACTTAATGTGTTAATTACGTTTTTCCTTTGATACGTAATTTAATTATAACATGAAACAACATACAATTTACAGTTCAAACGAAGAAGCCATTGAAATGAGTGAAGATTTAAACCCAGATATTACAATGCAAAATTTAGAGATATGTCACAATGATTGCCATCCATTAACATATAGTTTACATAGATCAATTAATGTTTCTCAACTATTGGTTGCAAGGTTGATGATAAAGTGATGGAGAGTTTTCAGCAGCATGAAAAGGCATCACTGGATAAGGAACTTTCTGAGACTGATGAGGTATAAGAATTATGTGTTAGTTTTTTGTTGAAGAAAAAAAATACATCATAATATTATTTTTTTTGGTTATTTGGCTTACGAAAACAGTATATTAGGCTAAGATATTAATAAATTGGACTATAAAATATTCACAATCAACGAATTAGGTCAATCTATCTTGATTATGTATTTCAATAAAGTATGTAAAGATAGCAAATTTGTTATTATGATTTTATAGTCTTATTTTTAAATATAAATAGGATAGTGACAATGGGGATCAAACTGATGATGAATCAGACATCGAGACAGACTGCGTTGAAGAACTATTCTTCGATCTCGATGTGTGGAACAAAATTGACAAAAAATTAGAAGATTTTGACTTAGCAGATATGGTAAAACTTTCATTTAAGCCCCGAGAGAATTGTCTTACATTCTATAAAATGTATGCCAAAGTCAAGGGTTTTGGTGTACTTCGCAAGAATGTGACTAAGAGCAAAATGGATGGACACCCAACATCCCAAATGGTGTGGTGCAATAAGGAAGGATTTCGAGCAGCGAAGCACTTGGAAAGAACAAATAGGAAGCGTAATGAAAAAGCAATAACAAGATGCGGATGCCCAGCATTAATCCAATTCAAATGGGATCACATAAATGATACATGGTTCGTGAGGAAATTCGTCGAAGAACATAATCATGAACTTGTTCCCATGAACCAAGTACCTTTCATAAGGTTTGTACTCCTTACCATGTCATATGCATTATTATTTCAAAAAACTGAAAAATGTGTGACTAGATGACTAATTGTCACAGGAGCCAAAGAGAGATCACAGATGCGGATAAAATTCGCAGAAAGTCCTTACTCGACTCTGGGGTTCGATCGTCCATCACAATGAGGAACTTTGCTCAACAGGCCGGCGGTCTACATAATGTAGGCTTCTTAGCCCGTGATCTATACAACACATGTGAGAAGCTCAAAAAAGAAGAAATTAAAGATGGGGATACAGAGACAGTAATGGCGTACTTGTTGGGGAAAAAATCGACGGATACCACATTTTTTTTGAGGTACACCCGTGCTGAGAGTGGTGAGATCGATAAGATGTTTTGGTGCGATGGGATATGTCAAACTAATTACAAGGCGTTTGGAACTGTGATTGCGTTTGACACAACATACAAAGTAAACGCCTACCATAAACCATTCATGGTCATTGTTGGCGTAAATCACCATAGGAAAACGGTTCCATTCGGTGTTGCATTGATAACGAATGAGAAAGAGGAAAGTTATAGATGGGTGCTACATCAACTACTAGAAGCTGGAGAGAATGTTGCACCATACACTGTAGTAACTGATGGGGATAAGGCCATGGCCAACGCCATTAAGGCAGTGTTTCCTAATGCTAGACATAGGTTATGTTTGTGGCACCTCATGCGAAACATCAAAGCACATAGCAGCAAACGATTCTGCAGTGGGTTTATGAAATGTGTGGATGTGTGTCGCTCGCCGGAGGAGTTTGAAGATGCATGGGCTGAATTAATGAAAGCTTATGATGCGGTGAAAGATAAAAGATGGGCATTAGACCTATACAAGGATAAAGAAAAATGGGGTGAGGCTTTCCTAGTAGGACATTTTTATGCTGGTATGTGTGTCTCATGACCTTCATTAAAAAATATAAACATATTGCTTTATATTATAAGTACTGTAATTTGGTACGTTTCATAAACTAACATCCTACTAGTACTACGGTTATTGATTCAAGTAGCGTGTGTCAATCCAGGTATGAGAAGTACACAAAGATGTGAGTCTATGAACGCCACACTAAAGACGGTTCTAACCAAGAAGATAATGTTATACCGCTTTGTGGAGTTATACGACCAAGTCCTAGATCATATAAGATTTGAAGAAGATCAAGATGAATACATCTCAACACACACCTTCCCTGTTATACGTGGCGTGTTGTCGGAGATAAAGACCATTGCAGCAAAAACGTATACAAGAAAGGCGTATGACATGTTTTGTAAGGAATTTGACTATGAGTCTAGGCACATTGTAATTAAGACCGAGACAGACAAGGAGCATTGTGATGGTCATACAAACACGTACTGGCTAAACGATTGCGTTAGGAAAGGTGCAAAGTACATTGTGGTGCACAATTTGAAACTACAAACAATGTATTGCTACTCTGCGAAGCTAGAATCTATTGGATTCCCATGCCGGCACATGTTATCGGTTATGAAATACGAAGGTTTGGTGGAAATTCCTGAAGGATGCATTCTTCGAAGATGGACAATCCGGGCTAAGGCACATCTTTCAAAAGAAAGCGATAAGTTTGATCTTGATAAAAATAGTAACGAGAAAGCAGCATTTGGAAGATTAGCTTTCCTAAATGGCCTTAGCACCAAACTTTGCAGGATGGTGTCAACTTCGTACGACAAGTCTTTGTGGTTGAGAGACAAACTAGCAAAAATGATTTTGAACATTGAAAAGGAGAAGGTTACTCCAAAAGAACCGGAAGTCGATGATCCAACGGACAATGGAAGCAAAAAGAGTAGAGGCAAAGGCAAAGGCAAAGGCAAAGAAACAGAAAAGAAGATGAAGGTGGCAGATGCGCCTGTTGAAGAGGAGACAAATAGGGAGACATATGCTCCGTATGACCTAAATGCAGCACCAATTGTACCGCCTTTTCCTCCAAACTTCACTTTTGCTAACTTACTAAAACAATTCATGCCAAGGGTATTCTCACTTGCAGAGGCTTCAAATGCTAAGGACTGCTATGAAGTTAGTCATTTCATGAAAATTCCCACAATCTTTGACTGGGAACCAAATACTAAGTATTAGATACTTACGTTTAAAGTTATTTAAATAGAAGTTTATAGTGTTTTTATTTAATGTAT
The DNA here is from genome assembly GCA_947645195.1 of Patellifolia procumbens. Lineage (NCBI taxonomy): Eukaryota > Viridiplantae > Streptophyta > Magnoliopsida > Caryophyllales > Amaranthaceae > Patellifolia > Patellifolia procumbens. The sequence goes on along the minus strand of CANSGD010001524.1, from coordinate 128,585 downwards.
TGCTGATTACTGAAGTGATGCATTAGACTGGTTTTTATTTATATATATAATTCATTCTAGAAATAATTTCGCGTTAATAGTGGTTTATTTGAATGAAAATTGATAGACATTATCAAAATGAGTAGTATATATTTTTTATTTTATTAAAATGCATTAAAGAGCAATTTCATACATCGTACTCTTGGATATTTTAATTAATTTTTATGGATAATTAATTAACAATTTGTATAGTATGGAAATTCATAACGGTTTAGAAAAATCAAAACATGATCCCATTAACAGAAAGTTCATTCTACTCCCATAATCTCCACCACCTAAAATTAAGGAATGTGATAACAAATCAACAGTAAACAAAACAGTAAATATACATTTTCTATCTTTTTAATAAACAAACTTCCTAAGTGTAGATAGTGTTTTGAATAATTCAACTCTTTCTTTTACAGATATGTAATGCGTAACTCATTTTTATTATTCTTAACAGATTGTGAGACTAATTTTTATCAAATAAAATAAATATAACATAACAAAGGACTTTGAGGTTTACATTTGACCACTCAAATATAAGGACATTACCATATCGGAGAATATTAGGTTTACATATGTCCACACGAGTATAGGTTTAAACCAAATTTATTATGTGTCATTAGGTGCGTAAATACATACATAGAAAATAAAAAACGAACATTGAAGGCTTTAACAAACAACATGGTTAACATTTGTTGCTTTAAAGTTACCCATAAACATTTGTGGACATTACAACATAACAAATCAAATTGTGATTTCAATCTGATATAATGAATAGATCAATTAACATCAAATTGTGATTTCAATCTGATATAATGCATTAGGTTTTTATGGTACAAGGTTACTAAGATTGTAAAAAGTCTATACATTGTTCGATAACAACAATTAAATTCAAAATACACATGAGAAATAAAACTTTGATATTAATTAAGATTATGTACATAAAATATAGTATATTGAAGGGAAAACCAAACGTGTAGGTTCAATGATGTCCACACAAATATGTGGACATTACCATAAATGAGAGATGTGTTTACAGATGTCCTAAACAATATGCGGACATTATGATAACTGGTATACTAGGTTAAAACCAAATTAATAATGATTCATTAGGCGCGTAAGATTGTGATAATATTTCCTTTATTTTTACATGACTTATGATGAGATTGTCAAAAGACATATTTCATATATAATTTGCATAACTAGGGGTATTATTTTTTATTAACAATTTGAGAGAGATAAACAAAGTGTATTGGAGTAAATAAGTACTAAACTGCAATTGGAGTAAAAAAAACGTCCAAGAAAGAATGAATGATTGCAAATTGTGATATTCGAGATATCTAATCAAAATTATATCAATAAACTCAAGATAATCCATAACATCTAAATATTACAACTCTACTGCTTAAAATTATTAAACATCAAGGCACAACATTGTCCTTGGAAGCTTCTCCGGAATAATAACGGAAGATGGTTTACGGTTGCTTCATCCTTAACAATTTCAAGCATTGTTGTTTGTATAGCGAGGACGCGCTTCCCATTTGTATTGATGGGAATTTGATCATATTCTCCATTCTCTACTATTAGAGAATTCTTCTCCAACTCTATAATATCTTTAAGAATCTTTGAAAAACATTTCATTAAATCATCCACTTCTTGAACGCCACAAAGTTTTATGATATTCTTCACAAACATTCTCATTTGAATTATATCCTTTATATGAGTCAACCTGTCTCCAAGTGTTCCAGTCGGTTCTGAATATCAAGCAATAAAAGTTAGCTACATATAAGCACGAAAATAATATATAGATAATAAAAACATGAATACGCAAAGCTATCTTATGGTACCTCTAAGGAATTGATCGCATGGTAAACCACGTTCCGATCTGTATACAGATAGCTCATTTTCAAAGAGCATAATCATTGTTGGAGCATATCCACAATGAGACAATGCAGTTTCTACACATTTAACTCCTAACTTTGAAATACAATCATAAAAAAAGAAGCTCATGCACACTATATCATACAAATGTTCTATAACATCTGATTCTGCCATCATAATATTTCCTTTGAAATACAATCTGATTCTGCTAGAGTTATGATGTGTATCAATCCTTTATCGTCTTTAGTTAACCTAATAAATGGTGCCAACACCTAGCTTAATTCCTAACTACCCGCCAAAGTTTACCCCACTCCCCCCCTCTATATCCACTACTTAGGAATTTGCTAACAAAACAATAATAAAAATAAATTCTGTAATCACTACACTCTATCTAAACTCCCAAAAATTAAGGAGTTTGAAAATACCATGATGATTGTGCAGGAGCAGGACAATGAAATAAACTACATAATGCAAGGTAAACTTAAAAACACCATTTTAAACAAAAGAAAAACTAATATAACAAGAAGCTTTTGATTGTATCAAAAACAGCAGCTTGGTCATCATTGGCGACCGCTCGCGCTTCATTCCTCCAACTAGCTGGGACGGAAGTAAAGTCTATTGGATGATTGGCAAGTAAATCATCATTTGACTTAGGCGTCCATAGATAGGGTCCGCTTTTTGTACCATAACCTAACCAGTTCACTTTACCATGAGAAGCCTGTTCAAACTTCTCTTGAAGCTTAAAAGCCGATTTGAAATGTTCCTCACTCGTTCCGAATTCGATGAACGCATAGCCTATGAATCCTCGATGCGTCCACTTCGGTGTTATTTTACGTACCTTGAAACCAAAGCTCTGTAACAAGTCCCTGAGGACATTCAAACTCCTTCCAACAGGCTTTCCATTTTCATAATGGATAGGAAGGTTGTGAATGATGCAAGTGTATGGCTTGGCATAGAGGACTTCTGATTGTTCAGCCATTTTATGTTTTAGGGAAGTGAAGGATATATAAAAAAGGAATCAGAAGGTTGAAAATGATGCAAGTGTTTGAAGAAGTTGTGAAATTGGGGGCAATGGCAAGGCTTTATATAGGGGCTGAGTTAGGTTTTGAATTCATTGCATGGCCTTATTTTCAGAAGCAGTGTAAATGAAATTAACTAATGAACATGGAAAGGCACAATTATAAATTAAATGGCACTCATTCAGCAGACGAAGGAAAAGTCATGCATTACATTAAAATCACTATAAATGGCAATACTATTGTGATTCAGTGACTTTTCCCTTCAAATAAATAAAGTGATTCAGTGAATGTGATTCATTGAATGGTCTGAAAACCATTGCAATTTATTTTCGATGGCCCAAACTTTCTGAAATTTACATTGCATTTGACCGAAAATAAGTGCACTCACAACTACCACCAAAATGAGAAGAAATCTGATATAAAATAGTAATTTAGGGTTTGTTGGGAAGCATATGTTTACACTTATAAGCAAAAAATGTACATGAATCATATGGAAATACCTGTAAGATAGGCGTAAATCCAAGTAGACATAGTTGTTGTTGTTGCCTTTGTTGCAAATTTCTGTTCATATTGATCAAAAAATCATTTCTAAGTGTCAACGCCAGATTTTTTGGGAACAGCAGTTGATAACCACCCTTTTCTTAAGTATATTTTCGGTTACTTGAGGGCAAATTTTTCGAATTTTAAAAAACTAAAATCTACTTTTAAATTTTTCAAATTTGATGTTTCATATTTTGGGGAATTCAAATACTAAACAACATCTTCAAATTTTAAATTTTAAAGTTCAAATTTGATACTTCATATTTTATATCATTTATAGTTTCAATTGTTAGTGAGTGAAGGGCCCTCAAACCTAATGTAATGTCCATCTAACAAAATGGTTATTGTTTATGTAACTTTTTAAAACCTGAATACCTTCAAATGTACATCTAACATAGTCAAGTGTCTAACAATACAAAGAATGAATACCTTAAAACCTGAGAGGGAAAGAGACGACCAAGAAAAGAGGAGTGTATTAGTCTTTGTCGTTATGTTTTTGATCGACACGAGTCCATCACAAAGGGTTTGTTCCTAGCTAGAGCTTTTTTAAGTTTCTTGATTTAAATGGTTAATTAATCAAAGGCTCACAAATATAATGTAATGTCCATTTAAACAGGTGGTTATTGTTAATGTCACTTTTTCTTAAAACTATCATTTTCTTCAAGATAAGTCAAATGTGTAAACAATAATATAAATATGAATAACATAGAATCTTACAGGGAAAGAGACGATCGAGAAAAGAGAGGTGTTTCATTCTTTGTCATATTGTTTTATGTTGAAAATAGTCCATCACAAATGGCTTGTTCATAAATACAACACTTTTTAGTTTCCTCAAAAATTGTTAATGAATCAAGGGACTCTTAAACCTAATGTAATGTCCATTAGAAATGTTGGTTATTGTTAATGTCACTTTTTAAAACAATATCATTTTTCTAAGATAAGTCAAATGTGTATACAATAATATAAAAATGAATTGTTCATGAATCAAATGGGAAAGAAACGATCAAGAAAAACGAGGTGTTTTATTATTTGTCGTTATGTTTTTGGTCGAAGAGAGTCATCACAAGCGGATTGTTCATAACTAGAGCCTTTTTTGATTTCCTAATAAATTGTTCATGAATCAAGGATTCTCAAACCTAATTTAATGTCCATTTAACAAGTTGGTTATTGTTAATGTCATTTTTAAAAAATTAAATCATGGCTATTTGTTTACACGAAATGTGTAGGTTACATTTTTAAATGGTATTGTCCAAAAAACTACAATGGACATCACACAAAAGGTAATAACATATATGGTAATGTCCAAATAGCTTTAGGGACAAACTCGTAAAAAATTGTTTAGAAAATTAGGTTAAAGAGAGGCAGTTGTCTTCAACCCACGTTGTCTTCAACCTCTGTAAAACTCCTACACCACCAACAATGGCAACCGTCTTCGACCAAAATTCTACAGAAACAAATAATGGTAAAACATCTCGATTTTAACAACACGAATGTAACAATGGGTATAATAACTATAATTCATGGCAACAAATGGAGTTTATCATCTGAAAAACCAAACAACCATTGAGTATAATTCTCGAATATGAACATTAATGGAGGTGAAGAACAAACAAACAAACAAAAGACATGAGGCAGTTGTTCTTCAACCACAGGCCCAATCCGAAACCACCATTAATGAATATAAACAATGTAGAAATTTATATAATCCTAGAAGAAGAATAAGAAGGTATTTCATGAACAATAACAATGGAGGTGAAGAAGAAAAACGAAGAGAAAATAACAATGGAGGCAAAGGTAACAATGGAGGCATTGAGTTTATTTTCATGAACAAGTGAAGAAGAAGGAAGAGGGAGAAAGAGAAAAAAAAGATGATTGTAATTTATTTATTTTACAATTTCAATTTAATTTTCGGTAATTAAGAATTTAATTTCGTAAATTAAAAACAAAAATTAAAAATTATTTTCGAAAATTACAAATCTGATTTTTTAATTAATATTAGCAATTAAAGAAAATAGATATAAAGAAATATTGCAATTTAAAGAAAAGATGGAAATAATATCCTACGTGGCAATTTGATTGGCTAGTATGAACCCCTTGCTAAAATATTGTGGTGGGCATTTCTCAAATGCCCGCCCTAATATTTCTCCTTAATCACATCTTAGTTTTATTATTTATTATGATTTTGTAAATCAACTATTTTTGTTTTGAGTAGAAACTTTCATTTATTTATTTTACTTTGTTGTTAGTCTATTTGGTGAAATTATTTTGTTAGTGGCTATAGGGATGTAACGCTTTAACGGCATTTCTGAAATTGTAAGGCCTTTAATCGCATTTCTTATGTTTTATTTGTAACTCTTTAAATGGCAATTTAATTATTTATATTTATTTGTTTGTGAATTTTGTGAAGAGATGTTGAATTATATATGAGTTATAGACGTCGTAATGCTCGGGGGAGGAAAAAACTGTCCCTAGCATTACTTCGCCAAGAGTTATGTACGTAGCGTATTATGACCTTGTCTTAATTAACTGGAAAATTTGCACCAAACCACCTTAAGTTTTCACTTATTTAGAAACTCCCACCATTATGTTTTTTTCCTAAATTTCCGTCTAAACATTACCAAACCTTTATAAACTTCCATCTTTTCACAGATTTGCCTAACTCCATTAACTTTGGGCCCCACATCAGTCCAATCTTTTGCTTTTCCCTCCAAACTTCTCATTTCCCTCCAGTTTCAATATTCCTAACCTCCTATGCTTTAATGGAATCCAAGAAAGAAAAGAGAGAGCAGAGGAGGCCGAGCAATGAGTCGAGATGCCCTGGGTGATGGCGTCTTTTGGCGGCGGCTGGTGGTCTGAAACAAAAGGGCGTTGGGGACGGAGGTGGTTTCCGGCAATTGGTCTACAACAACTAAGAGAAAGAGAAAGGAGGAGGGAAGGGTGTGTTGTGTGAGCAGATTAGGGAAAGAGAAAAGAAAAAAGGAATAACTGAAGAAGATATGGTAAATTTGGGGGGGGGAACAAAATATTGGACTAATATGGGGCCCATAGTCAACGGAGTTAGGCAAATTAGGTTAAAAGGTGGGAGTTTATAAAGGTTTGGTAAACTTTAGGTGGAAATTTATGGGAACACATAAAGGTGGGAGTTTCTAATTAAAACTTAAGGTGGTTTTGTGCAAATTTTCGTAATTAACTTCGTACCCAAACTCAGATAACGCCTTTGTTGAATGGATATTCGATGTATTTTAAAGTATTTGTATGAGTATGCTATATTTGTTTTGAGGACGTGTTAGTATGGATGACTTAAAGAATATTGTGTTGTTATTATACATCTGATGTTATTATTTTAATTGAGTTGAGTAGCCTAAGGGACAGTGTCCCGAAGGTAACAAACATGCACTCCGAGAGGTTAGGGAAATCACGTTAGGTGTTACCCTACATTGGAGAGACCTAGGAATTGTTGTCGTTCGAGAGGTCGGGAGGTACTGTGTGTATTGTCCCGCATCGGGAGTTTGTCCATTCTTAGACACAGACGATAGGGAACGTAACCAATAGGCCATTCGGGAGGTTGCGATATGACTTTTCCTGAGGAAGTGGGCTCCAAGTCACTAGCGTTCTCTCTCTCGATATTAATTTATTGTTTTGACCAGTCGAAGTTTTATTATTCTGTTATCTGATTTATGCCTGTTTTCTTGAATTATGTATTATCAAGCATGTTAACAGAAGTGGTTTACTCTCTTAATGCCTTATTGTTATTTGGATTTTATATGGTTGTGGGCATAATGTTTATTCTAACTCTACTTAAGATTACTTTTTGAATCCTATATTGGGCTGGGAGAGCTGTTAGTTACTCCCCACTAATTGTGGATATTTGTTGAATATTTTGCAGATGCTGAAATTCAGGATTCTAGTGTTTAGGTCGGGGTTGTGAGATTCGTTCATGTGAGCCGGAACGTAGTACTTGTTAGTAGACGAGCATTATGGCATAGGCATTAGGACCTCCCTCTTTCTGGGTATTAAACAGTAGTTGGAAGTGGTCTTGGATGTTATTTCGGATAATGGTTATTGTTTGATATTGTGTTTGGATTTATGATTAATTTTGAGATAGTAGATAAGAGGGTATGGGACCTCATTCCTTAAAACATTATCGTAGTTTATATATCTACATTAGGATTTGACGTTCTTTTAGCAGTTGTTTTATCTTTATAGTAGCATTATCGTCTCAGTGGTATTTCCGCTACCACTGACTTGCTCTTTTATTATTTATTTTAAGTTAATTTTGGCGGGATGTTACAGTTGGTATCAGAGTCAAATGTTCAAAAAACTCTCATTGAGTTTCTACGTATTCCACGAGAAATGTGTAAGTCTTGTAACTAGGATTACTAGTGTCTTAGACTTCACGTAAAGTACTTAGTAAGAGTTACTTGGGTAGAAAGAAAGCCATAGGAATCATTTTTTTTTATGTTCTTTGATGCTTAATATTCATTTATGTGTATTTTAGTTACCTAATCTATTTTCTCTTTTGTAGAATGCCTCCACGTAAGCAAATGGCCGCTCGAAAAGAAGTTGTGCGTCATCGCCGCCAAAATCTTGAGAACTCTCTTATTTCTCTAGCTAACAGAGGAACTACTCCCTCTGCTGGGCAGTCCGTGTTTGACCGGTTCGAACGTCATAGGCCATCGACTTATGATGGCTCCGTTGATCCTGTAGCTTTGGAGGATGGGTTGAGGGAAATAGAAAAAAAATTACTGCAACTAATTACCCTGCTTGGAAATGGTACCCATCGGGACTTATTACCTGAAGCAGGAAGCTGACAACTGGTGGAGTACTGTTCGAACTACTAGTATGGTTATTCCTGGTTTTGGGTGGACTCAGTTTTCCTCTAGTCTGAACGAGAGGTTTTACGTAGATGAGCTCCTTTGGCAGAAACAAGAGGAGTTCCTATCGTTGACTAAAGGTACTTTTAGCATCCAATAGTACACGGATCACTTCACTGAGCTGTCCAAGTTCGCCACCACTATCATACCTACTGAGACCGAGAGGGTAAAAAGGTACATTAAGAAGATGGATCTGAGAGTAAGGACCCATGTGTTGTGTTCTAGAGCTACTACATTCTAGGGGGCGTATGAGATAGCCCTCGGCATCCATGCCTCGATCAAAGATGAAGAGGTCTCTAAAACTGCATCGGTAAGGAACCTCGTCCCTTCCTTTACTCCGAGTCCAAAAAAGAAGTCGAGGTACAAACCAAGTGTTCGTGGTGGGTTCTAGAGTTCTAGTACTAGGTAGAGTTTTGATCCGTCTAAGTGTTGGAGGTGTGAAAAGCCTAGTCATCCGGGTAAGAATTGTGACGGTTCTACTGTTGTTTGCTTCTATTATAGGGAGTTGGGTCACAAGACATTTGAGTGTCCCAAGAACCAAAGGGATAATCCCTCTGCTGGTCCTTCTGCTTCTTCTGGTTCCTCTACTCCGCCGAAGAACCGTGTTTACTGCATGACTCAGTCCGATGCGGACATTCATCCCAACTTCATTACTGGTACCTTTCTTGTTAACTATGTTTCTACTTATGTGTTTTTTGATTCTGGTGCTACGGTTTCATTTGTTTCAAGCTCGTTTATCAAGAAAGCTAATCTGTCATCGAGTTCACCTCTGCAAAATCTTATTTCTCTTCCTTCTGGTGATAATTATCCGTGTCATGCCGAGTATCTTAGCGTACCCGTCTCTATGTTGGGTTTTGAACTTTCTGTTGACCTTAAGGAATTCTCTATGTCCGAGTTTGACGTCATTCTGGGTATGGAATGGTTTTCTAAGTAGCATGCTCATATCCATTGTCGTGATCAAAAGGTGACCCTTCGTAGCCCATGTGGCAAGCGTATTCTCCTATAGTGGAGTGGTTTTACGGAAAGGGGTAAAATTTGTCTCTGCTCTCAAAATGCAGAAGCTTCGTCAGAAAGGAGAGTAGGTGTTCCTTTGCATTGTTAAAGACTTGTCCCAAGAAGTCAAGCTAGATGATATGCCCATGGTCCGTGAGTATTTGGATCTCTTTCCTGATGAGTTGCCAGGTATCCCTCCTGAAAGAGATGTTGAGTTTAGCAACGATCTCACTCCTGGTACTGCTCCTTTATCTAAGGCTTCGTATAGAATGGCACCTGCTGAGCTGCAAGAGTTGAAATTATTGTTGCAAGAGCTGATTGGTAAGTGCTTTATAAGGCCGAGTGTGTCACCCAGGGGAACTCCCATTCTGTTTGTCAAGAAGAAATATGGGAGTATACGACTTTGTATCGATTACAGTGAATTTAACAAGGTAACGATCAAGAATAAGTATCCTTTACCCCGTATTGAGGGCCTATTTGATCACTTAAAGGGTGTAGGAGTCTTCTCTAAGATCGATTTGAGATCGGGTTATCATCATATCCCAGTGAAGAAGGAAGATATCCCTAAGACCGCTTTCCGTACAAGGTATGGGCATTACGAGTTCATTGTTATGCCTTTTGTTCTTACAAATGCAAGTGTTGTGTTCATGGATCAGATGAACCGTTCTTTTCACGAGTACTTGGATACGTGTGTAGTTGTCTTCATTGATGACATCCTTGTGTACTCCAAGAATGAGGAAGAACATGAGCAACATCTAAGATTAATTTTGGATATTATGAGGAAACAGAAGTGGTTCGCTAAATTCTCCAAGTGTTAATTATGGCTGAAAGAAGTGTCGTTCCTTGGCCATGTTATCAACAATGACGGTGTCATGCTAGATCCTTCCAAGATTAAGGTTGTTGTGGAATGGGAAAGTCCTGAGAGTGTAACCAAAGTCTGGAGTTTTCTAGGTCTTGCTGGTTACTATCGGAGATTTGTTAAAGATTTCTCCAAAATAGCTCAGTCGTTGACCAAGCTGATGAGGAAGGAAAGCAAGTTTTTTGTGGTCCGTTGATTTTGAAGAGGATTTCAAAGAGTTGAAGAAGCACCTCACTACTGCTCCAGTACTGAATAGTGATGCATCGAAGCATGGTTTGGATTGTGTCCTTATGCAACAGAGGAAGGTTGTGGCTTGTGCTTCTAGGAAACTAAAAGTGCATGAGAGGAATTACCCTACTCCTGATATGAGTTAGTTGCAGTTGTGTTTTCCCTTAAAATTTGGCGACACTATTTGTATGGCGTTCCGTGTAAGGTATTTACCGATCATAAAAGTCTAAATTACATCTTCACTCAACAAGATTTGAATTTGAGGCAGAGAAGGTGGTTGGAATTAATCAAGGACTACGATTTGAAGCTCGATTACCATGTGGGTAAAGCTAATGTGGTTGTTAATGCTCTTAGTCGTAAGACTAAACACTCTCTCAGTGCCGCTAGAGTTCGGCCTAAGGATTTGTGCAACGAGTTCCGTAAGCTCAAGATTGAGGTATTCATGGTTCCGTTGCTACCCTCTATGCCATGAGTATTGAACCTGGATTATTTCAGGAATTGAGAAGTAAGCAAAGAAAAGATCTGAAGTTAGAGATGATCCGTGAAGCTAAGGCTCAAGAACGAACTAAGAACTTTGAAATTGATTCTTAGGGGAGTCTGAAGTTTATGGGCCGGTGGTGTGTACCTACTTTCTCGTTGCTTAAGAAGAAGATTCTCGAAGAAGCTCATTATACGCCCAATTCCATTCATCCCGAGGGTGATAAGCTTCACAGGATCTCAAGGTTAACTTCTGGTGGCCTTGATGAAAAGGAAGTAGTCGAGTTCGCGACTAGATGTTTGGTGTGTCAGAAAGTTAAGATCAAACATCAAAGGTCAGGTGGTTTGTTACAACTGTTGCCTATTCTCGCATGGAAGTTTTATTCAATCTCGATGGACTTTGTCATGGGTCTTCCAAGAGCTACAGGTGGTAAGAATGTCGTATGGGTGATCGTGGGTTGTCTGACCAAGGTAACCCACTTTATTCCGATGAAGAATACTTGGTCTATGTAAGAATTGGCCTAAGCGTATGCTGATGAAATCATTCGTCTGCAAGGTATTCCGAAGGATATCGTCTCTGACCATGACCCGAGATTTCTGTCTCATTTCTAGGTTGATCTACAAGAGGCATTTGGTACAAAGTTGAAGTTGAGTACCACTTTTCATTTCGCTACTGATGGGAAAACAGAGAGAACTATTCATACATTGGAGGATATGTTACGTGCATGTGCATTGGAATTTCAAAAATCTTGGTTAAAGTCGTTGAATCTAGTGGAGCTCTCCTACAACAACAGTTATCATGCTAGTATCCGGATGGCTCCCTATGAAGCCTTGTATGGGAGAAAGTGTTGTAGTCCTACTTGTTGGAGCGACATCAGTGATTTTTGGTTTTGGGGCCGGAGTTGATTCAGGAGACGGTCGAGCAGGTGAAAGTAATCCTGGCTAAGATGAAAGTTGCTCAGGATAGGCAAAAGTCATATGCCGATGATAGGTTTTAGTCGTATCACCTAATCAAAAATAAACCTACGGTCCTCTAACTAAGGTAGTCAGCGGAAGCAGGGTCGAATCCACAGGGAGACAGAGTTTCTAAATAAATATTCAACCAATTCAGCTACTCCAGAGTAAATCAGGAAGGAATTAATTAAACTAATGATTAAGCTAAGAAAGATGAATTAAACAAAGGATTTAACTATAGAATAAAAACATAGGGTATTAGGTCGGTCCACCATGCTTATTCCAATCAAACAAGGTCAACAACTATCAAAACCTAAGTCAAGAGTCGGGGGATTAGAGCCTATGTTGAGCTATGGTTAAGACTCAACGCTCATAGTTCAACATACGCCGCTTGTTCACTAACGTAATCAGAACTACTGACGTGTCCTAGGCCTCTAGTCGTAAGACGGATCTGTGCAAATAACTATTAACCACAAGCAACCAACGAAACTGCACAATAACGTTAATTACTCAATAAAGAACAAATCACATCACAATCACCCTAATCAAGCCCTAGAAATCAATAAGAGTCTAAATCACTATCATGGTATAAACATGGCTTTCCTATCTAACACCCTAGAAAGAGAACTACTCACTCATAATCGAATTAACAACAACAAAACTAATGTGAAACCCTAACAATTGCATCATGAACGATTAAATAAATAAACTAAGCAATTGAGAATAACAAAAGAGATTAGGGTAAGAAAGAATACCAATTAACGAAAAGCAGGAACTTTTATTGAAATCGAAATAGGTTTGATCACCTCAAAATTAATCTAAAGTGTTTGAATTGAACTAAGAACAATGAAGAATAAAACTAGTCTAAAGCTAATGAAAGATGAATAAAGATGTCCTCAAATAATGAGGAAAAAAGGTACATATAATACCACCTCAAGTTAACTAAAAACGGAAACAAAAGGCGAAATCCGCGTAAAAGGGTGCCAGACCCGATCGGGCCCGAGGACAGTACCCGATCGGGCCGAGTGCAAAACATCGTCAATCCGTTCCTGGGTCAGCGCAGCTTCAGCAGCAATATTGGAGTGGAAATCTGGGCCAACCCGATCCAGCACCCGATCGGGTCTGTGATCGGGTTGCCAGCAAACGAGGCCCAACACTCCTCTAATAATAAGCACAGCACAGCAGCTCAAGTGGGTGTGGACCCGATCGGGTCGGGCGGTGGGCACCCGATCGGGTCTGGGGACATGCTTCCTCGCCCGATCGGGTCCGCAACATCTACACCCGATCAGTATTTCTTCGCCCGATCGGGCCATTTCTGCCCGATCAGTGCACAGAAACCTCCTTTTTGACTATTTGGCTCTCTAATCTTCACGTTTAGGGGCCTTGGGACCTCCTAAACTACCCATAAAGCTCGTGAGCCATCCTACGTGCCTCGTAACATCTCGTAAAGTCGTGGTTGCTTCCAAATGGCTCGGGAATAAGGAGAAAACTCCCTAAAACCTGCAATTCAACACTAAAATACAAAACCACAACTATATACGATAGTTAGCACAAAATAGCTCCCAAGAGCTCCAATGAAGCACAAATTAGCTTGTAAATAAGGGAGAAAACTCTATATAAATACGTGATATCAGCCGACCTTCGTCGGAAGCCTATTTCTTATGTCGTTGGGGATAAAGTTCTGTTGAAGGTAATGAAAGGTGTGATGATGATTGGGCAGAAAGGCAAGTTAAGCCCGAAGTATGTGGGTCCCTATGAAATTCTCGAGAGAATTAGGGAAGTTGCCTATAGGTTGGCTATGCCGCCGGACTTGTCTAAGGTGCATGATGTGTTCCATGTATCGCAGTTGCGAAGGTATCCAGTGATCTTCTCATGTCATTCTTGTTTAATCGGTCTCTCTTGAACCGAATTTGACTTTCGAGGAGCGTCATGTCCGTATTATAGACTGTTAGAACCGTGCCTTGAGAAGGAAGGCAATTCTTTTGTCAAAGTACTTTGGAGAAGCCAAAAGTACGAGGAAGCCACTTGGGAGACGGACGAATCCATGAGGCTAAAATATCTCGAGTTATTTGTCTCAGGTATTATTCTTTGTTACTTCAAGTTTCAAGGACGAAACTTTTCTTAATGAGGGGAGTTTGTAACACCCCGAATTTTACTAAAAATTTCGCACGTTATTTTTTTACTAAATTATACATTAATATTTATGAATATAAACATATTTTTTTTCATAAATAAAATTTTACTTGGTAATTTAATTTAGGTAGTATGAGTATATTCCGAAAGTGTGTTAGCGTATAATGTGGTGTGTTGTTGTTGTCGAAATGGAAAATGTATATAGTCATTGTGTCTGGAAATATCTTACTGTATATTTAGTATTTAGATTTTACTAGTCTGTGTAGGGTATGGTTTTTATTCTATTTTTAAGCGATAGTTATTTTTACGGACCGACTAGTTCACGATTATTACCTAATACGGGAGTCCAAAAATATGTTGTCATTGGATGGAATTTGAAAGAGTTGAGACCAGCCGTTTCAATTTTTGTAACATTTATTACCCAAGCTACACCCCTTTTCACGAGTAAAGTATACTTTTAGGTACTCAACTTTGCCCAAAGATGCAAGTTAGGTACTCAACTTTCAAAAATTGTAGTTTGGGTACTCTAAAGAAACTCTGTTAACTTTGTCTGTTAAATTTATTATAATTAAATAAAAAATATTTTTGCACAACAAAGAGATCGACAGTCAAACACTTCTTCTTCTCCACCATCTATCCCAAACCATCGCCTAATCCACCTCAACACCAGATCAATATTGCTCCTTTTTTCATAAGATATTATTTTTGCACAAATGCAGAAAATCAAAGTGAAAATTAAAAAGGAGCAACCTCTGCATTACGAACCCTCAAATCCAACAATCACCATCAAGACTAAAGATGCTTCTGATTGCCTTGTAAATTTTTCTTTTTCTTTTTCCTTCTTTCTCAATCTTGGTGAACATCCTTCCTTAATTCTATATTTCTGAAGTAAAATTGATCGAACTTGTTTACCCAGAAAATGATGGGGAATGATTTTTACTGTAACAATACTCCTAAACTCCATTTTTTCTGCTTTTCCTCTCTGTCACTTTTCCTCTCTGTCACTTTTCCTCTCTTCAATCCCCTTGATGTCTCATGTAATTTTACTTAATGTTACTCCTTTTTTCACTTAATTTTCACTTTGATTTTCTGCATTTGGTCAATATTATGATCTACCTTTCAAAACCTTTGATTTTGGGGATTTTTGGGGATTTTTGATCTTCTTTCTGGTTAAGATTTAATTGTTGCTAGCTTCTTTACTTTGATAGATCGAGTGTTTGTTTTGATTGCTATGCTCTAATCTATGAAGTTTTTTATAAACATTTTTGGGTGATAGTTGGTGCCGTGGTGTTTGAAAAGGCGGTGGTTATGGTGGTGGGACTGCGGGAACAGAGGAGAGAGAGTGGTGAGGGTAGTTGGTAATGGTTTACTCTCTTTTTTGTGAAAGAAATATTTTTGTATTTAATATAGATACATTTAACGGAAAAGTTAACAGAAAGTGAGTATGAGTACCCAAACTGTAACTTTTGAAAGTTAAGTACTCAACTTGCAACTTTAGCCAAAGTTCAGTACTCAAGAGTATACTTAACTCCCCTTTTCACTCCCCATCATGAATTCCCCATTAACACTCTTAATATCCCCTTCATTTGCTTCGTAAAACCCCCCTAATAGCTGCTCTTAT
This sequence comes from Patellifolia procumbens, assembly GCA_947645195.1. Lineage (NCBI taxonomy): Eukaryota > Viridiplantae > Streptophyta > Magnoliopsida > Caryophyllales > Amaranthaceae > Patellifolia > Patellifolia procumbens. Next base: position 112,982 of record CANSGD010001524.1, on the reverse strand, counting down.
AATCAGAAAACTCTGCATTTAATACTCACTCCCTTTTCACGCTTCACTTAAGAAAAAAAATCGAGAAGCCAAATACTCTTTGTCTACAATCAAGATCTGTTTTTGGGTATTGTTTTTAAGTCATTCCTTCAAGTTTTGGGTGTTGATTCCAAGTGTATTTTACTCGTGGTTGTAGACGGCGACGGGGGCGAAACGCCATGGCATTGTTAGTTCTTGCTACACGGTTTACTTGCACTCCCCGAGACGATCAAGGTAACTAATGACTCTCTTAGCTTAATAGGATAAAAACCGTAGCCTTAGTACCGTTAGTTTAGATATTACAATGTTGTATCATGTTTAGGATTTTTACCGTATTTTAATTTACGTTGTTGTTATGTTTATGCTGAGATTTTAAGTTCATCGAAACTGTATTTCAAACTGGTAAATGTCGGGATTATGCTTGGTGTTTAATTGTTGTTTTAGCCATGTTTTGGTACTGTTATGAGAGTTGGTCATTGCTCTGTTTGGGGTGCTTTGCTTTTCTGTGCAATTGTCGTTTCTATCTCTGTTTAGGGACGCAATAATCTGTGTTGTTGTTGTCTTGGGGCTGCTATATAAATTATAATCTGCAAATTCACCTAATGATTAGAGGTGAAACTGAGATAGTAAAACTTGATGGGTAGAGGTCATTTTGGAAAAAAAAAAATTACATGTGGGTATGAGAATTGGTTTTGTAATGTTTAATACTAGTACTGGTGTCTGAGTGTGTGTGGGAGGTCACAGGGGTAATGAAGCAGAGGTGTTGGAGTTGCATTTCTCTCTTTTTTTCTTTCCTATTCTTTTTTTACGTTCATTAGGTGATGTGGGTTTGTAGAGAAATCAAGTTAATGATGGGTTTAGCTTAGTTGACTTCTTGATATCATGATTTCTTTGCTGCATGATTTCTTGATATCAAGTGCCTACTACTTTATTTGCTGCATCACTTCTTGATATCAAGTGTTGGGTGTGTTAACTATATAGTTTGGCAGCAATTGATTTAGGGACTTGCTACTTCTCACCTTGTTTTCTTTTTTTCTAGTTCCTGTAAGTGTTAGCTTAGTTAACCCTTTTGAGATGATTTACAAATAGTAGTGTGTTATGAATTGTTTTCTCTTTAGTGTATATGGTTTGTTTAATTATATTAATGTATATGATTTGTTATAATTAGATTTGATATCTTACTACTTAATCACATCTTATTTTTATTATTTATTATGATTTTGTAAAGCAACTATTTTTGTTTTGAATGGAAACTTTCATTTATTTATTTTACTTTGTTGTTAGTCTATTTGGTGAAATTATTTTGTTAGTGGCTATAGGGATGTAACGCCTTTAATGGAAATTGTGAGGCCTTTAATCGCATTGCTTATGTTTTATTTGTAAGTCTATGGCAATTTAATTATTTATATTTATTTGTTTGTGAATTTTGTGAAGAGATGTTGAATTATATATGAGTTATTGACGTCGTAATGCTCGGGGGAGGATAAAATTGTCCCTAGCATTACTTCGCCAAGAGTTATGTACGTACGGTATTGTGACTTTAACTTCGTACCCAAACTCAGATAACGCCTTTGTTGAATACCATGATATTCGATGTATTTGAAAGTATTTGTATGAGTATGCTATATTTTTTTTGAGGACATGTAAGTATGGATGATTTGAAGAATATTGTGTTGTTATTATACATTTGATGTTATTGTTTTAATGGAATTGAGTAGCCTAAGGGACAGTGTCCCGAAGGTAACAAACATGCACTCCGAGAGGTTAGGGACATCACGTTGGGTGTTACCCTACATTGGAGATACCTAGGACTTGTTGTCATCCGAGAGGTCGAGAGGTACTGGCTGTATTGTCCCGCATCGGGAGTTTGACCATTCTTAGACACAGACGGTAGGAAACGTAACCTATAGGCTGTTCTGGAGGTTGCGATCTAACTTTTCTGAGGATGTGGGTTGCGGGTCACTAGCGTTCTCTCTCTCGATATTAATTTATTGTTTTAACCACTCGAAGTTTTATTATTCCGTTATCTGGTTTATGCCTATTTTCTTGAGTTATTATACTTGAATTATTTATTATCAAGCTTGTTGCCCTAAGTGTTTTACTCTGTCAATTCCTTAATGTTATTTGGATTTTATGTTGTTGTGTGCGTAATGCTTATTCTAACTGTACTTAAGATTACTTTTGTAATCCTATATTGGGCTGGGAGAGATGTTAGTTACTTTCCACTGATTGTGGATATTTGTTGAATATTTTGCAGATACTGAAATTTAGAATTTTACTGTTACCATCGGGGTTGTGAGATTCGTTCATGTGAGCTGCAACGTAGTACTTGTTAGTAGACGAGCATTATGACATAGGCATTAGGACCTCCCTCTTTATGGGTATTAAATAGTAGTTGGAAGTGTTCTTGGATGTTATTTCGGATAATGGTTATTTTTGGATATTGTGTTTGGATTTCTGATTACTTTTGAGATAGTAGATATGAGGGTTTGGGACCTCATCCCTTAACACATTTTCGGTGTTTATATATCTACATTATGATTTGACGTTCTTTTAGTAGGGGTTTTATCTTAGAGTAGCATTCCCGTCTTAGTTGTATTTCCAATACCACTGACTTGCTCTTTTATTTTAAGTTAATTTTGGCAGGATGTTACAAAATGTGCATAGATTACATCTAAATAAAGCTTTCCCTAGTATAGCTTTCCTTTGCCAAAGTTAGACCGGCTGGTTGACTCCACGGCAGGGCATGCTCTTAAGTTTCATGGACGCCTACTCTGGATTTCACCAAATTGTCATGCATGAAGAAGATCGGGACAAAACGTCCTTCGTTATCGAAAAGGGGCTCTATGGTTGGCTGAAGATGCCATTTGGACTGAAGGACGCTCTGTCAACCTTCCAACGGTTGGTCAACACTATATTCCAAAAGTAGTTGGGTAGGAATATGGAGATGTATACTGACGACATGATAGTCAAAAGCAAGTTGGAGCAAGATCATTTTGATGATCTACGAGAAACCTTTGAGACTCTAAGGACCTATAATCTGCGGCTAAATCCCAAAAAGTGTGTGTTTGGGGGTAACAATCGTCAAGTTCTTAGGGTTCATAGTCAACCATAGAGAAATTGAGGTAAATTCAGACAAGATTCAGGCAGTGCTCAACATGAAGTCAACTGGCAAGATTAAGGAAGTCCAGCGTTTGACTGGGCGCTTGACTACACTTGGTAGATTTTTGTCCAAGTCTGGTGATAAGTGTCATCACTTCTTCACCACCATAAGAAAAAAGCTCGTTTTCAATGGACGCCTGAGGCAGAAGAAGCTCTGTAGAAAAGATATGCACGTACTTGGTTGTTTCCCCTATGCCGTCAATGAAGTCTTAATAGCCGAGCGAGACAATGTGCAAATATCAGTCTACTTTGTGAGTCACGTCCTACGGGATGCTGAGCTCCGATATTCATCTATAGAGAAGTTCATCCTGGCATTGGTAATGGCCAGCTGAAAACTATGACCTTACTTCTTGCCTCATTCTATCTTGGTATACACCGACCAGCCCTGAAGTAGGTGCTCCAAAAATTGGATGCCACTGGACGGATTCTAAAGTGGGTTGTCGACTTATACATGTTTAACATTGCTTTTTAGTCAAGGAAAGAAATTAAGGGTCAGGCCTTAGCCAACTTTATAGCTGAGCTGACTCGGCCAAACGACTTTAATTTCAAAAAAGTTAATCCTACCAAGAGCAAGAAACACTGGATTCTAATGGTGGACAGACCATCCTTGTCTAGTGGCTGTGGGGCAAGAATAATTTTTTAATCTCCAAAAGGAGATAGGTTCGAATAATCAATGAGGTTCCAGTTCCCTGACTCCAACAATGAGGCCGAGCATGAGGCACTATTGGTCGGCATTAAGATGTGTAAAGCGGCTGGGGCCCATGAAATCGAAGCAAAATCAGATTCACTTCTAGTGGTAAGCCAAGTTAAGGGAGAGTACTATTGCAAAGAAGCGTCTATGAGCAAGGATGTATAGTTCATAAAAGAGGAAGTTGAAACATTACAGAGGTTTGACCTGGAAAAAATCTCAAGGTCTTCAAACAATCAGGCATATGCACTTTCCAAACTAGCAAGCTCAGCGACTTGTGATGCCCCAAGAACTGTGTTTTGGGAGGAATCGAGTCAAAAGAGTATCGACAAGGAAGAGACGTTGTTCCTCGAAAGGGGCACGTCCTGGATGGACCCCAATGTGAAGTTCAAAACCATTGGCAAGTTGCCAGAAGAACGCATAGAGGCTAAATACGTCAGGGCTAAGGACAAGTGGTTTAAGTCATGGAATGGACTACTATAAAAGGTGGGTTTAATAAGCCATGGCTGAAGTGTATAAGTAAAAAAGAGGGTCTTAAAATCCTCAAAGAACTACATGAAGGAGCATGTGTCTCCCACATTGGTGGCTATACCTTAGGAGAAAAGGCTCTGAGAACGTGTTACTTTTGGTTGACACAAAAGCAGGACGCTTTGGATTATGTCAAATAATGTGACAGTTGCCTAAAACATGTCAATCTCTATCAAAGGCCGTCCAATTTACTCACCCCTATTCTTTTCCCTCTCCCGTTTGCAAATTGGGGCACGGATATCCTTGGTCCATTTCATATTGTTGTCGCACTAAAGAAGTGTGTTATAGTAGATATGGACTACTTCAGCTAATGGGTAGAGGCAGAAGTCGTCAGAGGTATTACTACAAAGGATGTCAAAAACTTTATTTGGAAAAATATCATAACTCGTTTCGGCATGCCCTAGTCCACAGTTTTTGGCAATGGACCATAATTCGAGACACCTATGCCAAAAGATTGGCTAGCTGAGAGAGAAGTCAGAGGACACTTTGCAGTTGTAGCTCATCCATGGGCAAATGGCCAGGTAGAATCTTTCAACAAGGTTATATCAAATGGCATAAAGAAGAAACTTGAGAACGCCAAGGGGTGGTGGATAGAGGAGCTACAGCTAGTATTGTGGTCAGTAAGAACAACGGCTAAATATTCAATAGGAGAAACGCCCTTTATGCTTGTCTATGGTACTGAAGTTGTACCACCCATAGAGGTAGAAGAACCTTCTCTTAGAGTCATGATATATCATGAGGATGCCAATTAGGCCGCGATGAGAACCACTCTTGACCAAGTACCAGAGGTCAGCGGCCATCTGGGTTCAATAACCCACATGACCAGCCTTAGCCCCCTTCAGACTCTTCAAGACATCGTCAGGGTAGAAGAAGAAGACATCCTTGATGATCTTCTACCTCTCCTTACTGGACTTCTTGGAGAAGGTCGGGGTGCTCTCTCTAGACAAGCCGGCTATACTCTCTATTGTCGCTTCCTCTTGCGGCTTTTTACCCCGATGTAAAAAAGATGAATTGTCAGCCTTGATTGGATAGACGAACGTCAACGGGTTGGATGGACTCATAGATCGCCCAACAACCTGAACGATTCTAAACACGTTGGGCAGGTAATACTCACCAGAAGACAATGGCGTCTCAAGGACGTCCGGGGGAATTTGTCCCATGAGCCTAAAGACAGGGGTATGCAAAATCGGATACCGAATCCGTCTGATCCCAAAATCCGGATATCCGAATTTTTGGATAACTAAAAATGCAATCCCAATCCGGTCTGGATAATCCGATTATCCGAACTTTCGGATTTTCGAATCTGATAACCAGATAATCCGGTTTTTAAATGAATAGTTGTCCAGACGTATGAAATAATAATGACTAGTTGAATATTGTGAGATTATAGTGCTACATCCATCTTCTCTTGTATTTCAACAGTATCTCTTAAGAAGTTCTTCCTTCGTTTCTAAATAAGTGGAACATATAGAAAGTAGGGGAAAAGCAAGGAAGCTAGAGAGAGAAAGTAGGGACCACTTTAAAGGTAAAGATTGATGAAGTAGTTAATAAACTAGTGGTCCCCAATTTCATTAACCCACATGCAGGAGAGAGAAAAAAGGGTGAGAAAATGGGGGGGGAATTAATTGATTCCCACCAACTTCAAATTTTGCATTTCACTGTAAAAAACTTTACAGACTCCAAAAATTAAGTTAAATGTCCAGAACAACAACTTAGGAATTTAAATCCACAGCTACCATTGTACTTGAAGAACAATCAGCATCAAAGATCCACCATGCAAAAGAATATTCAACAGTAGATTCACCAAATCTTTAAATGGAATCAATTTACAAAAATTCCTCAGCTCACTTCCAAAAATACAACAGAGCTTATGTCTTAAAACAAAAATTATCCCATCTTGAATCTTCATAATTAACAACTAAGAACAGACCAAAATGGAGTAGGATTACTTCTTTTTAGAAGATGAACTCCTACAGCTTCAAGATATTCACTTAGGCACGGAAAATCAGAAAAACTTTGAAGAGGCTGGTATAATTTAGTTGGAGGAGGAGATGAATCGACATGTTGATGATGACGACTAAATTGAGGACAACGAGGTATGGTTCTATTCTGAAAATTAGGAAGAAGAGCATGGATATGAAAATGAAAATGAATATGCATATGAAAATGAGTATGCATATGAGAATGAAAATGAGCATCAAATGGAATTGAAGGTGAAGGTAGTAGTAATGAACTCAAAACAAAAGACCAAATGTGTCAAACAATATAAGAAGGCAGATTGTTCTTGACCTCTTTTTAAGTGCATCATATGATTTCATATTACCTAGGGGGACGGTTAAAACTACTTGTTTGAAGTATGCTATAAGTAGGTCAACATTGAGCATATTATGGAATGAAGCAAAGAAATAAAGGATGTAAGGGAAGGAAGTAAATGTAGCTAACAAAAAAATGGGAAATTCTGGGATAAAACCGATGATAACTAACGATGAAGCTCTTAGGGAGGTCCCTTTAAAGGAAAGGACCATAATTAGGTCCTTTGCTTCAGCTTTGGAGGTTAGTCCAAGCATAATTTATAGGCTAATGAAAAGAGGCATTTTGAGGTCCCATACAAATTCTATTAAGCCAAAATTGACACCAAAACATAAAATTTTAAGGCTGAAGTTTGTAATGTCCTACATTATTCCCTGAAATGTACATGAATTACCAAAGTCTCAAAACTTGTACAACATGGTGCATATTGATGAAAAATGGTTCTTTATGAGTAAAGTAACACAAAGATTCTATTTATTATCTAAAGAAGAAGACCCATATAGATCATGTCAGTGAAAGAATTCCATCACAAAAGTCATGTTATTGGCTACACTTGCAAGGGCAATTTTTGGTCAAAATGAGGAAAGTCTATGGGATGGAAATATAGGGATTTTTCCATTCATTGATTATGTTCCAGCAGAAAAAGGAAGTACAAACAGACCGGCGGGGACCATTGAAATGAAAGCCAAGCAAAGCATCACAAAGGAAGTAATCAGAGACATGATTATAAACAAATTATTGCCAGTAATCATTAGCAAATGGCCTGAATTTGGGTGTAAGACAATATGGATTCAGCAAGACAATGCAAGGCCCCACATACAATCAAACGATCCTCATTTTTTGCAAGTTTCGAGACAAAATGGGTTTGAGATCCACCTAATCTGTCAACCGGCCAATCCCCTGATCTTAATGTACTAGACTGGAGGCTTTTAAGGCAATACAATATATTCAACATCAGACACTTCTAGATACAGTGCCAAAGTTGGTGAAAAGTGTAGAAGATGCATATTATGCCTATGATCCAAGACTAATCAACTATACTTGGTTATAATTGATGTTTATTATGATTGAAATACTCGAAGTCAAAGGTGGGAATAACTACAAAAACCCATATTGGGAAGAAAAATTGCAGATTGGGTCAATTACAAATTGTTATGGAAGTTTCGCAAGAATTAGTAACCGACACAATCAACTACTTAAATGAAGATGTGATTTGTGATGTTGAACCAATGTGCGAGGGTTTAGTTTTAGGGCCGGAAGTGGAAATGGCTTAAGAAAGAAATGGACAATTTCGAGTTTCATAGAAAGGCAAAGTTCTATAACTCCTTCTTTGTAAATGTTAATTTAGGAAAATTTAGAAGCTAGGCTAATTTTGTAAACACTATTGTGTTAAAGCAAGAACTTAGGCAAAGTAAAACAGAAAAGTGAAGTAAGTCCTTTTTTTGTAAATCTTTAGTTGTGAAAAGTGGTTAGGAAGATTTAGTAAGCCATATTTTGTATTAGTAAAAATGTATGCTCATGAAAATAGAAAGGCAAGGTGAAGTATGATTTGTATTACAAAAATATTCATGTTGATTGGCATATGTAACTCTTAGGATGTCTCCTTTTCAATAAATAAAACAGCGCTTTAATGCGAAATCTCAAACAAAAACCCAAACGTCACATCATAATGCTCAATGGTGGCAATGTACTTTAATAGGTGACATTGTTAATACCTTAAAACATCAAATTTCAATCAGAGGGACCTCATTCATCATTGAAGGTATATTAAATACCCTCTCATATAAATTTATTTAAATCAGTAACATTTGAAGAATATGGTCACCTAAGCACAGCCTCATCATATGATCAGAATGATAGAACTTTGGGGGTGAATGAGAAATACAGAGCACATCTATCATGTTGACCAACAGTTTGTCATCGTCGAGCACCCATCGACATGAATGATGCATGAATCCTAACATGGTGCTAACATGCACCTAAAATGACACCTGAGCACGTTGGGACTAATATGACCAAACAATCAGAGCATCCATTTCAACCTAACATGAATTAATTGAATGACCTAACATGAGTGCAATATGAGCATGAAACTAATATGAGCATACATGAATCAGGAGCATGATGAATTATGCGAGACCACTATGAATATGAAGTTGGGACGAATATGACCAAACATGAATGAGCATCCTTTTCAACGTAACATGAATCAATTGAATGAGCTAACATGAGTGCAATATGAGCATGAAACTAATATGAGCATATATGAATCAGGAGCTTGCATCCCGACCCAACATGAATCAATTGAATGACCTAACATGAGTGCAACATGGGTAGTAATATGTAACATTAAACTAAGTATTAATATGGAACAACCAGCATCATTACATGTAACATTAAACAACCAGCATTATGAACATATAACATCAAACAGCCAACATCATGACATGTAACATTTAACATAGTACTAATATGAAACCAACACTAATTAACACACATCCAACAGCAATAACCCAAGACTAATTAACACACATCCAGCAAAAATAACCCAACACTAACTAACACACATCCAGCAAAAATAACCCAGCACTAGTTAACACACATCCAGCATTAATTAACTCACAACCAGCGGCAATAAACCAGCATAAAACTATACGAGCAAGCACTAAGCAACAACAAACAAAGCAGATAACTTGTAAAGAGGGAATGGGAAACTTAGCTCAAAAATGGAGATCTAGGGTTTCCCTTTTTTTGGCTGGGGACTCCCCTTTTTTTAGCTTCTTCTCCTTAAACGCTTGGATAGCAGGACAATCAGGCTTCTTATGGCCTGATTTTGTACTTGATTGAGCATCATCAAAGCGCAACCTCTATTGATAGGGAGTTGACTCAGTCAAATCAGCATCGGCACAAGTTGAGCTTAATACCTTCTCAGTTGAATGAACCACCAACTTAAACTGAGGGGTGTTCTTAGAGGAAGGTGTATCGCTTACATCCATATCTGAGTCATAATCAGACCCATGGCGATAATGTTCAATCATCCGTGACAAACATTGAAAATCCAAAATTTCTAACTCATCTCTCTAAAGATATTCGTAAGTATCAAGAGTCAAATTTGACATCTGAAATTGGCTAAGATTCGAGAAATAGGAAAGTTAGGGGTGTAAATAGAGATCACAAAATGTAATTCAAAACCCAGAATTTGTAGATAGAGATCCCAAAATGTAATTCAAAACCCAGACATTGTAGACCCAATTTGGCAATGAAACCCAGAAAAGTTGGTGGTTAGGGTTTTAGATAAACGCAAACAAAGAAATTGTAGAACTAAAACCCAGAAATTTGAAATCGATCCAAAAAACACAAACCAGAAATTGTAGAACCCAGAAACCATAAACCCAGACACTAAAGAACCGAAACCCATATCAAAAAAACGAAACCCAAAATTTTTAGCTAAGTTAGCGTTAGAAACCCAGATCCAAAAACGAGACCCATATGTTGTAGATAGATGAAGAGATGAGAAGATGAGGGAGATGAAAAGATGAGAGCTTGCGCGAAAATGGTGAGAAAACGTGTGAACAATCAGTTAGGGTTCTTGGAGAGATGAACATAAAAGTGTAAATAAAGAGATGAAAAGATGAGAGAGAGAGAGAGAGAGAGTGAGAGAGAAGTAGGAATCTATGATGAGAAATGAGTCAGTATGGTGGGGTGGGATAAATAATGGAGGGAAAGGTTATAAGATTTTGAGGAATGTAGTTGTATGATTAATGAGGTTAGGTGGAATTAATTGGGGGCAAAGTGGTAAGTATAAAAAAAATTCATTTTAAGCTTGGTGTCACTTATTGTGACATTTCCAAATATGGGAAGTGTGTCACTTATTTAGAAATGGAGGAAGTAAATTATTTGCTGAATGATGTTCTCTAAAATTTTGGCTTCTAAAAGTGTTCACAAGAGCCGGACATAAGGTAGAGTAAATAGTTTGTCACATGTTCTATTAGAAAATACTTCATTCACATTCTTAAAAGAAAGCTTCATGAAAACTTTCTTGTTGAAATACTTCATTCACATTCGTAAATAGTCTATCATAAGAACTTACGGAAATCGCCTTCTTGTTTTCCCATTTAACCATGCTTGTGATCAAATTCTACTAATCAGGCATACTTATTAACAATCATTATCAATATTTCAACCAAATCAAAGAAGGAGAGGAAATGAAAGAACAAAACACCTTGGCTGACGAGCATAGTGAATGGCCGACGAGCAGACGAGCAGGAAAGGAAGATTTTGAATGGTTGGTCAGCGGCTGCACTGTGACGAGCAGCGGAATAGAGTGAACGCAAGAGTAGTGGTGAGATTGAAGGAAGGTGTAACAGCCCGGATTCACCGACCAACTTAATTAGAGTTAAACACAGCGGAAAGCTTAATCCGGTCTATTACCATCACACTCATCGTCCTAAAACGACGAGTATGGAACTCTAAAAACCTGAACTTTTTAAAACTTTAACTATAAAACATTAACACTAAATGAAGTTATCTAAATGATCTGAATGGTATTAATTAAATAATAAAAGTCTACAGAAAATTCGGCAGAGCTCCGTTTGAAATACGAACCGCCTAAAATTTAACTTAGGACTCGCGTCCAAATTATAAACCTGTATAACATTTTAATATATTTCCAGCAACTATTTCCAGCTTCTACTTTACAAGTTCCTATTTTAAAACTTTTTACAACATAACTAATAACTACGTTGTTACAAAACCGATCGTCCTCGCCTCAATACATATAAGGATAATTGCAATAAGAATTCCTGCATCAAAGCTTCATAACTTCACTGCTTCCACCTGAAACTAATACGACACTGCCACCCACCCAAGTGACAGGCCACAGAAATGACAAAACAAACATTTGACTCCCATCAGCAACGCGCTGAGTACTAAACCCGTAAAATAAGTAAAACATGCTTTGGTGGCTTTTGTTTAATACACTCATCACATATATTCACAACAATTCACATAAACTCTATATATACTTCAAATCACTTACTCAACAATATACAACAGTATACAACTCTTATTGAAACCGTAGTTCATAAGGAAAGGTAATAGCGATATAATATTTATTTGAAAACTCGGCTTATTTCCAAAACATTTAAGTTTCTTACAAGAAACATTCATTTCCATTTCTTATCTCGGTGTGAACGCGAGTGGAGAGGGGTACAACGTACCGGCTGTCTCCAAACTGTTGAGGGTCGTCACCCCACCTTTTATGTTCTGCTTGCAAGACTTAACTGGACATGTCCTTCAACGTCAGGATTTCGCCCCTCCTGATTGGGTAACAGCTAGGGAATACCCGCCCCTAACCCGGGTGCATGTTCACAACCCCATTTCACCATTCTTATTTATATTATATATATATTCAACGTAGTAAGTGGCGACTCATTCACCTTATTTCACATATCACATATCACATTGTAACACATTCTCATAAATATCACACTTTAATATTCGTAAATCAAGTTTCATATAAAAATAATCAATTTGGAAACCATTTCACACAATCTCAAAATATATATTCTTAGCATACATGTTACTTCAATATTAATATCCTCAACTTGATCCGCAGCCTCTAAGACCTTCATAACAAATGTCTTTCCCAAATTGATCGAGATAGTTACCTTAATATTAATAACCTCAACATAAGTGTTCAACAATCACTCACACACATAGCTATTTCCATCTACCTTAGACTTCAACGATAAACGAGCAATCTCAATATAACCTAGAACAACTATCTTACATACCCTCTTCTAATTAGACTCCTATGTAAAATCTTTCCCATATCCTTTGATAACTAATCCTCAATTACTGGATTCTAAATACCAATAGGATATTCCCATGTCTCGATTTATCTCTCAAAAATCTATATTTATATAACTACCATTCTTTACCAAATCACCAGTATTTTATTTCCGAGTTCATGTAACCCTTACTAACATTAACTATTATTGCTAGTGGCAGTTTTTAAGACCAATATCAAGTTATTCTAGACAACAACTATTCTTATTCTTTGAGCTTTCATATTCCAACTCTAAATTACAACCTTATCACAATTAATGAAGTTGTTGATTTACTATCATGATAGACCTTAGCTCGTTCACTAACCGATTAACTTTGGTCGCATTAGCTTTTAAACCATTTAGAACTAATCTCAATACTAATGACATATATAGGTTAATATTAAACTCTAAATGGGTCTATTCTACATTCTTGATTACTATTCGTTTGACACCTAAGTCATCATCGTTCTTAGACGAAAACCACAATTAATGACACTTATACAATATATATAATTTAACGAGAACTCTCAGAGCTTGTATTCAATTTATATTTATAACTTGCTACTAACTAATGGATATCTTTAGACTTGGACTTAAGTTTCTTAATTACACTGAACTAACTAACTCCGTTCTTTTAGGCCAAGACTAGTTGATTTAATTCTATAAACCGATTCTAATTACTTTCCAAATTAATAGTGATCCGATCCCTTACTCAATTTCTTATTATTAGAATTACTTAACTCAATTCATAAATGAACTTAGGCTAATTCACTAACTGATTCATAAAGATTATGAAATTATTGAACTCTGTAAGTATACTGCCTCCTATTTCAATCCATCCCTTTTTGTTGCTGATTAAGTTTTAGATTAGATATCGATAGTGAATTAACATTTACTAATTTAGTATATTCCAAAAGCTTACTTATAAAGAAAAATCAAGAATACTTCCTATTAATTCCATGCTTCCTGCACACGTACTATCAACCTTAAAATCCTTCACACTCACAATTCTCACACTCGATGATTATTTAATCCCTATTTGAATTTAACCCAAAACAAATATTCGGCATATACCATCATTTCACACTCCAAGGTTTTAAACATACCTCGAGCAATCACTCAACGCTAATGAACTTCAATCGAGTCTTAGCTATTCAACAAATAACAAAGTTCATATTCAATCTTAGTCCCTTATTTCAGAAATCAATACTAATTCGGAATCTAACCTCAAGATGGTATCAAAGATAGATAAAATCTAATTGGAAACTCTAACTAAAGAAAGCTATCACAACAATAAAACAACGAGGCAGGAACAACAACAACAGCATCAGACTTCAAACAACAATGACAACATCCAAGTATCTCAGTTTATATCAACTCACTAATATAATCTTAAGTCAGTAACTAAACAATCGAAATTCATTTCTAACTTATAACTCAACAAAATTAGATTAAACATCAACTAATCTAACAATAGGTTTAAAACTGAATTGATGTTCTATAATCAAAAGTAGTAGTTTAGTACCTCAGTTAGGGTTTCAAGGTGAGCAAGAACGGTAGTGGAGGTGGTCGTCGGTCACTCACACAACCCTCCTCACGCACAATCCTTCATCCCTCTCAAGAAAACCCCCAATTTTGAGTATAATCTCTGAATTAGATAGAGGGTTTAGGTATTTTGGATCTTACCCCATCTTACTCCTCCTCTAATCGCCGGAAAAGTGGCCGGAGATGGCCTGGGTTTCACGCCGGAACCGATACTCGCACGCTTCTCCCTCTTTCTTTCTTCGTTGGCCGCCGTTGGTGGTTGCTACTGCTCGCGGAGTGGGCAACTCGCCACAGGTGGCGTGCCGTCGCCGCTGCTCTCCCCTCTCTCTCTCTCTTCCTCTCTTCCTCTCGCCTCCCCTATCTCCCCTGTTCTCTTTCTCTTCTCCCTTCTGTTCCTGCTCGTGAAGAAACACCCCTTCCCCTTTTGTTTTCTTTTTTTTTTTAAATTGATGAGTCACCCCCCTCTTGTTCTAATTTTATGACACACAAATCACAAACACCCCTTCCCCTCCTTTCAATTGCCACGTCCAACCTCTTATCCCAACTTCTTTTTTTTTCCTTATTTTAATCTTAATTAAATAAAACACCCCCCTCTAAGATGTACAAACACATATATAATTAATTTATCTCTTTAAAATATAAAGTGTCATCAAAAGAATAATTCAAACCCATTTATTAAATTAATAGTAATTCCATTAGAATAATTTCATATAATTAAATCAATAACTATGCACAACTTCTTAATAATAATAATAAAATCAAATATAAGTTTTCGTTTAAAACACAAGGGTTTCAGAAATTAATTAAACTAATATTGTAATTAACAATTAATAAAGGTGCTCCTAAAACAGAGCTATTACAGAAGGTGACGACTAACGAGGAGATTGAACAAATGACTAGGTTAAACTTATGTTGGGCTAGGACTGTGAACAGCAAATGGGCCAAAAAAAGTTTTTTTAAAAATTTGGATTCTCGAATTATCCGAATTTACAAAATACCTATTTGAATCCGCTCCAATTATCCGATTTTAAAACCGGATACCCGATACGAATTATCCGAATTTAAAAAAAAGAATTGGATATACGAAATTTTTGATCGGATGATCAGAATTTTTTATACACCCCTACTAAAGCCAGCTCCACTAAGTACTGAGCCTTAGGGCTCAGCGTCCGAGGGCAGAGCCTCGACGCCCTCAGCAGGTTTCAAGGGCGTCACATACAACCCTAACTCATCAATTGGGTCATCCCCAGCCAAGGGATGAGGAGCGGTCTGACACAGTCGTTGCACGTGCCAAATTATAAACCTAACTTAGCCTAGTTTAGGGCAAGAAAGGGTCGATTCCACGAGGAAGCAAGGATTAGCAAGGTTTGAAAGTAATTAAGGGAGCTAAGCCTATTTTTAGTGATTTTTGAGATTAATTGATCAACTAAGAAACCAAGAACTTATTAGCTAACAATTAAACTAAATGATTTGGGTTTAACAATAATAAGAAGACACTAGGGATAGGGGAATCACTAGTTAACCAATTACTAACCTATTTGTCAAGCCAAGGGAATTCATTAGGGTCAACTAAGGGACTAAGTCGCTCATATGTTTCCTAATTACTCTCTCGAGCTAATTAGGAGGACTTAATCAACCAACTTTACCTATTCTCATGGTAAAATCAATCAATCAAGTATTTCCACAACTCGTAGCGATTCGATTAAGGTCCTAGGAAGCCTAACAACTATTCTCATGGTGAAGTCAACCTATTGACTAACCTAAGGTCCATCAAAAGCTTCATCTCTCAATCCTTCACTTTTGATCCCCAAACCAAGTTCAAATGATGATCAAGCAATTAAACAAGCAATTAAATAGGTTAGACAGCCCAATTTCACCTAAATCTAACCCTCTAGCTTGACTTTTGAGGTCAACTCATGATCAACCTAGGTCATCCCCTTCCCCTAGCTAAGAAATTACTCTAAAGCCATAAAAGAAGCAAAACAAAAAGCTTGAGATATCGATGGAAGATCAACAATGGTGGAAAACATCATAAATGAGCTAAATATAAATTAATCAACACTAATCAAAGGCTAAAACAAAATAAGCAAGTAATAAAGCAAAATAAAGCAAAGAGATAGAAGAAATACTCTAAATAGAAGAACATCAATGGGGAATCTCCATGAAAATACCTTCAAAAAGGTTCAAATTGATTTCAAGATCTACTTTATCTCTCTAAAAACTACTTCTCTCTCTAAAGTTCTCTCTCTAATTAAGCTAATAATAATTCAGAAATTAAAAACATCCCATTATTATTACAAAAATGGGTTTTTATACCCCAAAGTACTAAGCGCAAAACCATAAACCACAAAACCGAAACTGTCTAAAAAACCGATACAAAACCGAAATCGACCGATACAAAACCGAAACCGAAATACCAAAATCTGGGCATGGAGCGCCCGCTCCTTGTAATACGGAGCGCCCGCTCCAGGATTGGAGCTCCTGCTCCCTGCACGCTCCTGGGTCGCTCCAAGTTCCTTCTTGACCCATGGAGCGCCCGCTCTTCTGTTATGAGCCTCTTTCTTGCTTGTAAATCTTCAAAATAGTCAAGGCAAACATTAGATGGGGGAGGGGGGTATGCATATGCAAATGCAATAACCTATATGCACCCTAACTATATGCAAATGAACCAAACTAAATGCCAAACATGAGATTATAAGAAATGATGAAAAAGGGAAGGAAAAGGAAATTAAATGACCTAAAATACATCTAAATGCCCTAAAACTACATGCAAATAAGTGAACCTAAGGTCCACTTATCACGGTCGCGCCCACTTGTTGAAGGGGAACCACCGACTGAGCTTCGGGTGCCTCGGCTTTTGGCACCTTCTTTTTGGGGACAAAGCTCTTTGGTTTCTTTGCTGGTGGCTTTTCAGTTGTAGCCGTCTGTCTTTTCTTGTTGGCCTGGGGAGTGGGCCCTATGCCTTTGGCTGTAAGGGCACTTGCCTACACAAAAGAAAAATATAAGTTAGCAAGACATGAACGACTAAGATACTTACATCAAAAAATCACAAGTTGGACGTTCGTGGCTCAAAAAAGGAGGTCGTCTAAGACAGTAAACCTAGACGTTCCACATCTGCCAATGCACATACCACAAGCTTGATGGTCATGGAACACAAAAGGAAAACGTCTGAATCCACTCAGACACCCAATTATCTGAAATAAGACGTCCAACGTCTAAGGCATAAGAAAAGAAGATGTCCAAATACTTTTCAACCCTAGAAGGAGCACGTCTGATAAATCATAGATGCCCTCCTCTTTCTGATCAATGCTCGTGCAAACAGAACCCAAGACGTCCAAGAAATGACGGACAAGAATGACTTGCAAAAGAAGGACGTCCAGCTTCTCCTTGGACTTTCTCCTTCTTTTTATCATCCTCTTCCCAACTACTCCTTGGACAACCAACAAGAGCTAGACGTGCTCCTCAATCGAGCAACCCTCGTCCAAGGTCTATGTTTAGGCTTGCCATGATCTACACGTTCTACTTACAGGACAACCTACAATACTTAGAAACTTACTAGGGTGAATACATAATGTCAGACGACGAACAATAAGAGTGATATCACGTATTTATATACAGTTTTCTCCCTTATTTACAAGCTAATTTGTGCGTCATTGGAGCTCTTGGGAGCTATTTTGTGCTAACTATCGTATATAGTTGTGGTTTTGTATTTTAGTGTTGAATTGCAGGTTTTAGGGAGTTTTCTCCTTATTCCCGAGCCATTTGGAAGCAACCACGACTTTACGAGATGTTACGAGGCACGTAGGATGGCTCACGAACTTTATGGGTAGTTTAGGAGGTCCCAAGACCCCTAAACGTGAAGATTAGAAAGCTAAAGAGTCAAAAAGGAGGTTTCCGTGCACTGATCAGGCAGAAATGGCCCGATCGGGCGAAAATACATTGATGGGGTATAGAAGTTGCGGACCCGATCGGGCAAGGCTTGCCCGATCACATCGGGCGAGCACACATGCACCAGGCCCGATCGGGCATCCATCGCCCGACCCGATCGGGTCCAATGCTGCTACATCTCACCTTGGACCGCTGAAGAGGCGAGTTCAATGGCCCAAATATGTCGCCTGGCCCGATCGAGTGGATGCCCATGGCCCGATCGGGTGGGCCGTTAAAATAAGTTTAATGCTTGCTGCTGCTACACGAAGGCCCAAAACGCAAGATTTGAATTTTTGTACCGCGGCCCGATCGGGTGGGTGCCTCGGGCCCGATCGGGTCTGGTACGTTTATACGCGGAATTTGACTTTCGTTTTATGTTTTAATTAGACTTGAGGGGTATTATAAAGACCCGTTTTTCTCATTATTATAGACATCTTTTATTCATCTTTCATTAGCTTTAGACTAGTTTTATTCTTCATTGTTCTTAGTTCAATTCAAACACTTTAGATTAATTTAGAGGTGATCAAACCTATTTCGATTTCAATAAAGTTCCTGCTTTCCGTTAATTGGTATTCTTTCTTACCCTAATCTCTTTTATTATTCTCAATTGCTTAGTTTATTTATTTAATCGTTCATGATGCAATTGTTAGGGTATCATATTAGTTTTATTTTTGTTAATTCGATCATGAGTGAGTAGTTCTCTTTCTAGGGTGTTAGATAGGAAAGCCATGTTTATACCATGATTGTAATTTAGACTCTTATTGATTTCTAGGGCTTGATTAGGGTGATTGTGATGTGATTTGTTCTTTATTGAGTAATTAACGTTATTGCACAGTTTCGTTGGTTGCTTGTGGTTAATAGTTGTTTGCACAGATCCGTCTTACGACTAGAGGCCTAGGACACGTCAGTAGTTCTGATTACGTTAGTGAACATGCGGCGTATGTTGAACTATGAGCGTTGAGTCTTAACCATATCTCAACATAGGCTCTAATCCCCCGACTCTTGACTTAGGTTTTGATAGTTGTTGACCTTGCTTGATTGGTATAAGCATGGTGGACCGACCTAATACCCTAGACTTTTATTCCATAGTTAATCCTTTGTTTAATTCGTCTTACTTAGCTTAATCATTAGTTTAATTAATTCCTTATCTGATTTCATCTGGAGTAGCTGAATTGGTTGAATATTGATTTATAAACTCTGTCTCCCTGTGGATTTGACCCTGCTTCCACTGACTACCTTCGTTAGAGGACCGTAGGTTTATTTTTGATTAGGTGATACGACTAAAACCTATCAAAGAGACAAACAAGTGAAATGCTTAAGTGCTTAGCTATATCCCCGCCCTGCCTTAGACCGGCAGCAACCAGGAAATTGTTGCCCCCAAAATAGTTTTTTAGGGGCAGCCACTGAGTTTGCCCTTATGAAGGGCTCCAGACTCTGCACGACATGCTCCTTGGTCACAAAGGTATTGACCAAGTGCTCCTTATCCTCGTCCGGGAGGTCCATCCAGGAGGAACCTCGCCCACAATTCAACAACGCCCGGCTGCGGTACCTCAGTCCCCGTGCGATCTCCTCAATGGGGACTTAACAAAAATGAAATTCGCCTTCCAATCAGGTATCTGGACGGTTTATCCAAGTGAGTCAGATAGTCGGATCTGTTGCTAATATTATACCAAGAGCCATCCACACGTTTGGGGGCCTTGGTCAAATAATGGACATGGGTGAAGATGAACAATGTGGGAGTGACCCCACCAAAATGACAAGTGGCGATGAACGATAATATGTTCATCCAACAGTTGGGCATCAGTTGGATTTCCTAATCTCATAGTACTTAAGCACTTGTTCAATGAACTCGTGCAAAGGAAAACTAAGAACGACGTCAAGGGCCAGCCTATATTCAGGAAATTGGCTGTCAGGGGCCGAAGCAATAGTACCTTCCTTGTCGGGCACCACAACCTCAAAGGCTGGCACATGAATGGTAAAATGAAAAAGGGGAAGGTTATTTCACACCTTATCCAGCCACTTCCTGTTGGTAAGGATAAGGCGAGGGTCTGATAAGGGCCCCAGTCGTTGTCGCTCTTGGGCAAATGTTTCCCAGACGACTCTTCCTCAAATTCTTAGGGGTCCTCCTCATTATTCCCAGAGGTGCCGACTTCCGCCTGTAATTCCTCCTCTTTATTTACTCGTCCAGTGGACTCTCCCATCTCAGAACTGGACGAGGACAAGAAAATGTCGTCAGAGGCGTACAGTTTGCTTGAATCGCACCAGATTACCCTGCACAGGTAAATACTGGAACGTCGGACCCTCGTGGACAAGTCAAATAAATAGGCAATGAAAATCGGCCGAAATTGGTCCAACTCTAGAAAAAGGCGAAGATAGGGCATCAGTTCTACGGTCCAGACTTATTCTTCCGCCGCCGAGTTTATTGGACGAATGAGAAGAGTTTATTTATTGAAAAAATAAAGAATTCAAAAAGAAAGGCAAAAAAGAGGAATACCTAATGAGCACACTCGAACGGATTCTTTTTAGACGATGAAGGAGGCTGGACGATCTCTCTCTAAAAATTACAGAGTCTTTCTCTCTAGAAATTTACTTTCACTAAAAAGTAGAGTAGAGGGATATAAATAGAGGGGTGAAAAATCCCCCCGTGAGAGGTAAAAAGACGTGGCCATGTGTCACCTCCTCATCTGGACACGTGGAATCACTTCCCCTAAACTGCTGATCCAGGAAACTGATTTATTTGGCTAAGTTAAATTGATAAAAGGTCGTTTATCAGTAGTCAGAGCATATAAACCCCCTTTAGGGGCAGATGTTGTAAGGAAAAATAACCCCTCACCTCTATTGAATGGGGGCCTATCCAAAGGTCATACGTGGCCATATTAGGGGCTAACACGTATCAGCCTTAAAAGGATGACAAGTGTCCTCCTCTGTTTATGACACGTGCCAAGCCCTTGGTGTTTGACACAAATGGCACAAAGCCTTAAATAGGTAAGCCTAAAAGGCTAAAGAAAACCTAAACTACAGCACGTGTCAATCAATGAGAGGGCAGCCAATCAAAAGACCCTATTTTAGGGTAAAACTAGGAGACCCGAGCCCCCCTATCTAGTATAAATGCCCTTATATCACATCAGAAAAGGTAAAATTTCACATATACCCATAAATGTTATATTGTCATATCAGAGTATCTCTCTTTAGATTTTATCTCTCTAAAATACTAACTTAAGCATCGGAGGGGAAACCAACCCAAATCATCCGGGGTTGGTTTCCGTAGTGCAGGTTTGGAGCGAGGATTGGATCATTACCTACACAAGTCTCCTAAATTACCCCTTTTACCCTTGAAGAACATCAAGCACACAAAAACACAACAATAAGAGGTTCAATTAAGATTTTGGAGAACTCTCACACTAGAACAAAAAATTCCAATTTACTAAGGTTATCCTCTCTTCACATCACGTTAAAATCATATTTATGGACTGTCAAGTGATTTCCAAACTGCCAATGGTTGATGTAAGAGCAATGTTAGCAATAAAAATGGAATCCTAAATCCAACACCATGCACAAAAGATAGCGGTCTGACTTGCTCCAGTCAAGGAATAGCTGATCATTTTTTGTATGTTCAAGACCTTAAAATTTTGAGATGAAACTTGAATCAACCACAGTTGTTCAAGGTATGAAGTAGATGAACGTCACTCCACCAACGTCAAATATCTCTCTACACATGAGGAAGATAGCTTGTAATATTAGTGTTAGTTACCTAAAAATCATATCAAAGAAAGTACTTCCTCCGTTTCTGTTTAAATGAAATAGTTGCACTTTTACGTATCACGAGGCATTACTTGAACCACAAATATCTATATTTACATATAAGTAAAAATTATAAAATTTACATATTATGAAAGTATGTCACATGACGAATCTAACAAGATCTCACTTGAATATATCTTTAATTATGTACAAATCACAAATCTTAGTGAAAGTGAAAAGTGTGAATAGTGAAAATTTGCATTTGTTGCATTTAAAAAGAAACGAAGGAAGTATATTCCAATCACGACTGACAAGTGTTTGATTTGGAGGTCCAACTTTTATAATAATTTGTATGATAGACAAAAATTGTTGAAAAAGTGTTGATCCTAAGTTAAAGTTTAATAGGATAATATTGTTTAGATTCCACTCCACGCAAGCTATATATGTTAAAAGTCGTAAGCACGGATTGCAGTCTATCACAGGCTATTCTCTATTTTATGCAATAATATTTTATCTACGTTACTTTTATAAACTAAGTGCAAATTAGACCTACGACTTCATGTATGAAAGTTATATGCTCTAACCATTGCTCAAAGTCTCCACTCATTATTGCATGCCAATGGCTTTGCCTTCGGTAGTTTATGGCGTCCACCATGCTCGGACTCTACGAGTGACTACAAATAGGACCTCTCCCTTGTGATTTCTCACCACTACCTGTAACCCAACCTTCCACTTTTAAAGTTGCGTCTACATTGATTTTTACAACCCCTTGTGATGGTGCGCTCCAGACACTAGGCCTAGGCCCTTTGCGGGCTGTTGCACCTCCTGCCGCATTTATCCGTCCGACATAGGACCCATACTCCTCGGCTAGCCTGAGAACGTTAGCAATAATGTGCTCTCTAGGTGTGCTCTTGCTCTCAGAGACAAGCTGGTTACGCTCCCCCCACAAGCACCATGTTAAAATCATACCTCGATGGCGCATCTTGCTTTCTACCTCCTTCCAACCCGCCACAATATCACACATAAGCTTAACCTCATTGCCCTATATTATAACATGGAAGCCACAGTCCTCCCAAATCTCACGAGCCCATTGACAATAAAAGGTCGTATACCATGGTGTTTCCTCTTCGACTCCGCATCGAGGGCACACATCATCCTCCACCAAATGTCGATGTTTGAGTAAAGCGCGAACCGGTAGCATAGAAGTACAAAGGTGCCACAAGAATTTCGTGCTTTTGGAGCTATGTCCTCGCCCCCATATCACTATCCAAGCTTTGCGGAAGTCATCAAGATTGCAACCCTTAACACGCATGTATGCCGTCTTGACCAAATATACTCTGTCTTTGGTGAGTGCCCATGATAACATGTCCATTGGTGCCCAAAGGCTAAGGGGGATTGAGAGTATGCATATTTTTATCCCTTTAATTGAAACACCTAGCAAAAAGATCGTCCTTCCACATCATTCGCTCCCAATAAATTAAATCCCCAACTGTATTGCCCTCTACCCTATCCGAAGTCAAGAAACGCGCAGCTTCATCAACCATCCAAGGATCTTCCAAAACATCAATGTGGTTACAAACCCCCGCCCGTCAGACATAACCCTCTTTAACAAGGGCTTTTGCTCCTCAGAAACTTCTCCATGGATACTACAAGAGTACCCAAGTGCGGCGTTAAGAATACACAATTAGGTTGATATTTCGCCTTCAGAACACGAGCTACTAGTGAGGATGGCTGCGCATGAGGCGCCAAATCTGCCTACCGAACAATGCCTCATTAAAGACCGCAAGGTCTTTGAAGCCCATGCCCCCTAGGCATTTAAGTGTGCACATATCACTCCATGGCTTCCAATGTATCTTTCGATCCTTCTCCCCTTGATCCCACCAGAAGCGTGCCATCGCACTTTCAATCTCATAAATAATAGTTAACGACAGCCTGTAAATCCCCATCAAATAAGTCAGGATTGCCTGGATAACGGCTTTGAGTAACACTTCCTTACCAGTATTTAATAATAGCTTTTCCTTCCAACCTTGAAGCTTTTTCCATTAAGAGCCCGAAACACCCGCTTTTTAAACCTCCCAATGATGGATACGATGCCTAAATATTTCGTGTGATCCTCAACTTATCTCATGTTCAGAATAGCCAACAAATCTCCCTTGCACTCAGTTCCCACCACTCTACTAAATGTGACCGCCGACTTTTCATAATTATTTTTCTGTCCAGATGTTACTTCGTATTTGTTGAGAATAGAAACTACAGTCATGCACTCCTGTCGGGTGGCACTTGTAAAGAGGAGACTGTCATCTTCAAATAAAAGGTGTAAAACTTCTGGACCATGGCGACAAGCACAGACTCCATGAATGCTCCTCGAATGAACCTTGCTATATAAAATTGCCGAAAAGGCATCAGCAACCAAGATAAAAAGGATAAGGTGATAGAGGATCACCTTGTCGTAAACCCCTGCTTGGCTTTAAGTCACCACTTACTCTCTCATTAATAATGAAAGAATAAGAGACAAACGACACACAATCCATGATCAAGTTTATCCAGCGGCCATCAAAGCCCATCGTGAGAAGCAACTTGCGCAAGAAACCCCATTCTACCCTTTCATACGCCTTGCTCATATCCAGCCCAGCTTCATGGCAATAAAACCCCTTCGATGGTTTGTCCCCTTCTTCATAATGTGGAAATTCTCCAACGCCATAACTACATTGTCAGTAGTCAATCTACCAAGGACAAAAGCACTCTGGTTCTTAGAAATAATGTTAGGCAGAACATCCTTAAGTCTCAATACAATCGATTTCGACACTAACTTGTATAAAATATTACAGAAACTAATAGGACGGAATTCAGACATTAACAAAGGGGATTTAACTTTAGGGATCAAGACAATGCTAGTATTGATTACACGACGCGGGGAAAGTAAACCATGTAAAATACTACTAACAAAGGAGAAAACGTCATCACCAATAATGTGCCAGAACCTCTGATAAAAAATGACATGCATTCCATTTGGGCCGGGAGCTTTGCAGGGATGCATTTGCTGAAGAGTCGCAAAAGTCTCCTCTTTCTCGAACGGTTTCATGAGTGATTCGTTAGTGTCGTGATCAATGGCCTCCCTGACATGTTGCAACACATCTGCTAAATCATCATTGGACGGTGAGATAGTCGTGAATAACTGATCATAACAACTCATCATAATTTGCTCGATTTGCTCATCCTCCACCCTCTATCTGTTAGTATCATCAAACAGACCCTTAATGAGGTTACGTTGCCAGTGTTGTGAGGCCTTGTGATGAAAATATTTGTGTTTCGATCCCCATCTTTCACTTCCGACACCCGAGATAGCAAGAACCAATAGGCCTCATGCTTGTCATTGAGGTCATCTAATTCTGCTTCCAACTTGTTGCACTCGTCAATGCTCGCAACACTCAAGCTGCCTTTTTAGGTCGTACGTAGGCGGGTCTCCACCTTTCTTATTTGCTTCCCTAGATTATCAATTTTTTCTTTACTCCATGCTACAAGCTCCTGGGCCACAGCATTTAGTTTGGTAATGATACCAGCCCATTCACAATTCTAAATGTTCCACGAACTACCTCCTCCCAAGACGTGTCAAGCAACCAACAAGTTTCAAACTTAAAACCTTTGTCTATCTTTCCCCCGCTCCTTGGCAACTATTTCGGATCAAAATAGTTGCATGGTCCAACTTATAGCGTACTAGGTGTTCCACTTGTGCTCTAGGGGAGAGAGCAAGCCAAGAAGGAGACACCAAGTACCTATCCAGACGTTCCTGAACTCAAGTTGCCAATGTCTTCCCCCGCTCTCAAGTGAATCATTGGCCTTTGAAACTAGCATCTCTAAGGCTATATTCCTCAAGAACAGCTCAAAAATTTTCAATTTCCCTTATGGTATTATCTTTCCCCCTCCTTCTCGTCATAGCTTAGTACCTCATTAAACCCCGCCCCCTAAGAATAATTAGCATCGCACTATCCTCGTATAAATGACGAATTAACGCCTATGTTTGGTGCTTGTTTTTTGTCTCCGGCCAGCCGTAAATACCCACAAACTTCCATTTCCCCTTGTCAGAGCTTAGCACCTCCCCACAAATAGGAATTTGCGAGAACGACGTCAGAGTCAAATTCACAGTCTCATTCCTCCAACACACACATAGTCCTCCGGACAGACCTATACCCGAAAAGATTATGTCGGGGGCATACCGATGACTCCAATGACGGAGTTGCCGAACTGACCAGGAATTGCCCATTCCCCGGTAGTTCCAACATAGAACACTCATTGCACTTCGCGGGGTTGGGCCTCGCCAACCTCCGCCTCAGTCATTGGAAGAAACACACTCCCCTGGTCCTTTTCACCTCAGCCCACCTCCATTCTCAATCTCCATATCTACTACTTCGAACCCTCTCTTTTGAGATAACAACATCTCCTATTTGCTCTCCTGCACCCCTCCCCTTGCCATCCTTTTGCATTTTTTATTAACCTCCCTACCATCACTATCACTCTTGAGGCCCACCTCAAAAACTAAAGGAGTCAAGTCAAGAGAAGGAAGTGATCCCGTCATAGGAACAACTTATGTGTCAATATTCGCAGCCTCAATAGTCGAGGGAATAGAGGGCATTTGCATAGCTGGTTTAGTTGTCTCCTCAATCCCAGTAGCAGCCTTACCAAGCACTCCCTGGTGCGCTTGCTTCTCGGCCTCCGTCTGGTTACATATCTCTTCAGAAACATGGGTAGTTTTGGCCCCTGTGTCCTTCCCTTTCCTTACAAAAAGCGTCTTTTTGCACGACAAGATTTCTTCAATTTCTTGAGCCTCTCGTGAGAAACCCCTGCATTGAGAAGCTTTTAACCATACTCCCCACCCTAGTCCTCATTTTTTATCTTCCTCATCCACCTTCAAAGACCAATGGTTTTTTCGTGTTGTTAAAGAATTGAACAATGAAAATGGATGGCGAGTGCCTGATCGAATTGATCGGATCTCTCTTCGCATGTCCCATGGTGCCACACGCAAAACAAAAATGGGGATACTTTCATATCATAGTTATACTTTCACTACACGACCAGATTGTCTCTAATCTTTTGTGATCTTCTAATAGGCCTAGTAACATCCATCATAGCGTAAACTCGCCTGTAAGTCCCTATACTCAGCGGGTCTGCTTCAATCTCAATCACCTCACCCACCCCCCCCCCAATATTATAGCATTCACATGAGCATCTGTGTTACAGTTCAATGGCAAATTAAAGATATGCACCTAAAAGGGTGTTGTGTAAGGGGTACAGATTCTAGTTGTTCATCACCATTAATGTCATTCAATATTATTAGGTTATTATCAAAACACCATGGTTTACCCTTTAAAACCTTTTGTTTGTCCCGAAATGGAAGAATTGAAAAGCAAAAACATTCGGGGCCAGTACCTTGATAAACAAACCGTTCGCTAGATGCAAAACCTTCAACATCGTCCTTTTGAAGGTTTCGACGTCAAAAGGATGCTACGTATGAAGTTTCCCTACCAAAAGTAAGGCAATATGACCGTCATTCTCAGATTTTATAGCACCAAAATCCACTACGTCACGCTCGTCGTGGTCCAGGTTCAATTTCAAACACCGTGTCACTATCTCATTACTTCTTGTATCTATACTAATAATAATATTATGTATTTTCAATAAAAAATAATATTTTAATTGAATTTATGAATAAAACTATAATTTAATATTTCCTCCCTTTCTAAATAAGTGAAACACTTACATAGTATTTACTATTCATAATTTAGACATTAATCAGCATTGGTGGTTTACATTAGGAAAAACATAATCATGTGAGACCTTGTTAGAGTCATCTCAATTGTATTTTTTTTTATATCGCTTATTAATAACATGATTGCTAAATGCAACCCTTACTTACTTAACATAACCCTCCTAAAGACCTAAATTAACCTTTGACATTCCTTTCTCCCCTAACCCCTTTTCCTCTTCCCATTTTTCGTTCCCCGGTTCGTACTTTATATACAATATGGGGGTTTCAATGGCAAAATTATGGTGTAATATCCAAAATCGCGTTGAATCTTCTTTCGAATTTGATCCAACCCAAATTTCCAAGCAAATCCGCTGATAAACTGATGTAATCTCGGATCTAATCACGATCCCATTTCATCTCAATTTCTCATAATCTAAATACAACTCAAACAATTAAATTTGGTGTTTGTCGTCTTTGGATTAAAAGGCATTGAATCTTCTTTTATGATTCCACTCTTTTACTCAAAACAATCTAAAGTTGGTGGTGGTGGTTTAGTTGTACATGAGAAGTTCAACTATGCTAGGTTAATAGACACTAGTTAAAATATGGCGGGGTCACTTCCTTCTCTTGACTTGACTCCTTTAGTTTTTGAGGTGGGCACCAAGGGTGATAGTGATGGTAGGGAGGTTAATAAAAAATACAAAAGGATGACACAGAAGTTCAACTTGGTGGTGGTTGTTTGATTGTACGTGAGAAGTTTTTCCTCGGTAAATAAATACCCATTTTGCTATTTTTTAACCAACTTTATTAATTAATATGTAGTGTACTATTAAGATGAGGAAGAGAGAAAATGTGGTGGAGTATGCAAAAAATAGGAAAGAGAATAGAATTGGGAATTTATATAAGATCATTGTTAAGAAGTGAAAGAAATCTAAATTGAAAAATCCCAAAAGGGTTGTTTGTTTAGGGGGATTAGGGGGTGGAATGGGATATTATACCCCATGGGTAGATATCCCATGTTTGTTTGGGGGGATATCTAAATTCCCATAGAAAGGAAAATGGGATTAAACCCCCCTTATTCCACCAAAATAAGACATGGGGGCAGGTATTAGGGAGGGGGATTATTTCTGGTTATGTTAAAAGACGAATTTACCCTTCATTAAAATATACTTCACCAATACAGCTTGCTCTTCTTTTGCTCTAATTCATTTTTATTCTTCATCATCTCTTCACTAATACTGCCGACAAAGCAGCAGGTATGCCTCCTTCTCCATTTTAATCTTCACGCAACTTTTCATGAATTTTTTTTACTTTTTTTTATTGTTTTTGTTGTTTTGTGATTGATTTCCTTTGATTTGTGATTGCTTTTATGTATAAGAGCATCATTAATGGTGAGGCAAAAAAAAATCTCAATCTTCTCTTTCTTCATTTCTCTCTCCTTCACATCACCAATTGAGATTTTTCAATTGAGAATTATTTCCACTTCTTAACACTGAGCTTTTATAAATTCTCAATTCTATTCTCTCTCCTACTTTTTGCCTACCCTACCACTTTTCTCTCTCTTCACCCAATTTCAATACTACACTACATATTAATTTATTATAAATTGTTATTAGTAAATTGTATTATTAAGGTGATTATTATTAATTAATATGAATTAAAAATAAATTTATGTAATAAACATTGATGAATAAATAATCATTAAAAATTAAATGCTCTTACGTATGTAGATGTAGATGTAAATGTTTAATTTTTTAAAAATGAAGATTTAATTAAGAAATAATGTATATATTAATCTCGTTAATGCTTGTTAATAATTTATTAATCATAAAGCTATAAAATTAGTATGAATATTAATCGATAATTAAGCTTAACATAAAATTAAACATATTTTTATTGATATTACAACAAAATAAAAGCAACGAAATTAATGAGAAATTACTTAGAGTACATGATCACTTAAGTAGATGACACACATAATAGATAAATATTACTAAACATTTAATTAACTAGTAGATCAGTGTTGATTACCACCAAACTTTTGCCATATGTGTTCCACTAGATCCTTTTTTAGTTGCAAATGAGTGTGTTGATCTTGAACATCTCATGTGTTTTGTAAGTAGATGTTAATATCCACGATTCGATTAGTATGGTACACGAATGGCTCTTCGTTGGTAAGCACTGCTGCGCGCCGAGGTCTTCGTCGAGGTCGATCCGCAATAAATTCTGAGGTATCAGCATAGCTCGCATACGAGTGCCTTTCATCTTCAACAATCATGTTGTGCATTATGATACAACACATCATAATGTTATGAAGTATGTTCATGTCCCAAGCAAGGGACGGTTGCCGAATTATTGCAAATCGAGCTTGTAGGACTCCGAATGCTCGCTCTACGTCCTTCCGCACAGCTTCTTGATGTTGAGCAAACAACCTGTCTTTCGGAGTTTGGGGACTTGGTATAGATTTGACGAAAGTTGACCATTTTGGATAAATACCATCTGTAAGGTAATATCCCTTGTTATATTGATGGCCATTAACAGAGAAATTAACGGTGCATGACCTTCTAAAACATCGTCAAAAACAGGGGGAACGATGTAGGACATTCAAATCGTTGCATGAACCAGCAGTTCCGAAGAAAGAATGCCAAATCCAAAGGTCACAATCCGCAACGGCTTCTAGGATAAGTGTGGTTTTCCCATCCTTGCCTTGAAATTGCCCTATCCAAGCCATGGGACAATTTTTCCACTCCCAATGCATACAATCGATGCTACAAATCATGCCTGGAAATCCACGGTCCTCCCCAATTTGGAGTAGCCTTGCAACATCATTAGAAGTTGGTCGCCTCATGTACTGATCTCCAAATTGAGTGATGATGCCCCACGTGAAATGGTGTAGGGCTTCTCTTGCTGTACTTTCACTTATGCGTACATACTCATCAACAGCATCGGCTGCTAAGCCATACACTAACATCCGTATCGCCGCCGTACACTTTTGTAGAGGAGATAACCCTAATTTCCCCGCGGCATCCCGTTTTTGTTGAAACCAAGCATCATTGGCCACAACAGCATTCATTATACGGAGGAAAACATCCCTACGCATTCGCAATCGTCGACGGAACAAACGATCGTTGTACACTGGATGTTCTGCAAAGTAGTCATTGAACAAGCGGACATGCCCGGCTTCCCGATCCCTATTACAACGTGGGTTTCTTCCATCCGGCCTTGGTCTAGGAGCGACTGCGGCCATGAGGTTAGGAAGATGAACACTTATTGCAGTGTCAATCATTTCCTCAATTTCCCGATCTTCATTGGCTCTCCTTTCCTCTTCAGAATCAGAAGATGAACTTGATGTGGAACTTATAGGCATGTTGAAGGGGTTAGTCGAGAAATTGGATAAGTGGAGGAGGAATTTCATAATTCAGTAAAGTTATTAGTGGAAAGTGTAGTAAGATACCAATGCACAAGTATTGTTATATAGAGTTGGTTCCACATTAACATTGGATTCTCCAATACTCACATGAGTAACATGGACTACTTTGGATGCTCCACCACAACTTTTGAAAAGCTGAGTGACAAAGACAATTGGATGGTATATCACTTTTGTAGCATATGGTCCACTACTCTATTATATAAATACTGCCCCTCAACATCTGAAAAATGATGGTGGCTTTGTCATTTGCATTGGATCCCTATATCATGGTCCACTACACACTCTATTATATAAACATGTGACCATTGGATGCTCTTGTCACAATCACATTTTGCAAAAGCTGAGTGATGTTGCTTGGATGCTATTGTCACAATTATTTTTGTAGAAAAAATATACTTGCAAAAGAAATAATGTAAAAGAAGACATGTATGAATAAAATATTGAAATAGCATTACATAATAATAGCATTACATAAAAATATTGAAATAGTAGATTAATTAAATCCTGGGTGATTATCGAAATATTTCATCAAGTCCTCATACATTTTTTGTTCAAAGGGCAATCGATCATGGTTGCCTCTTAAATCACAAAGAATGTTCCAATTGTTAGTGTACTCCTCCCTTGCCACCTGCTTCGCCTTGTGAGCTTCTTTCTCCCTTTTCAACCGCAACTTCTCCTTTTCAATCTCCATGAAAACTTCTCTGTTATCAGTGTGAAGCTTGAGTTTTTCTCCAAAATCATTAAAAGCTTCAAATGCTTCATCAACTTTCGTCTTTCCTTTACCTCTTGCCAAGGCTTTTGCCTTCTTCGAACCGTCAGGACGTACATTACTTGTTGGTGTATCATTACCTTCAAATTCTTCCCTGGATCTCTTTCCACTGCTTCCACTGTCCTGGGGAACCACATTTCTCGGTCGTCCTCAAGGTTGGTTGATGGACATGGCCACATTTTCTTGCCACTTAGGAAATTCAATAAGTTATTTCCAACATTGCTCAGACAAAAAATGTCTTCCCCACTTGTTCTCATAGATGAGGTAAGCCTCCCGAAGGATTCCATCTTTGCTCTGCCCACTAGTCGCCCTACGAGTGGCTTCGTCGTAGCAACCAACCCACTTCATTATTTGTTCACTTAGCCTCATCCAACGACTGTGTATCGATTTTAGAGTTCTTTGTGGAATTTTGCTTGGGTTGGCCAACCTGATTTCCTCGTACTTTGCTATCACCTTGTTCCAGAATTCTTTGCCCGAATGATAGGTTCCGGTTATACTGTCACATGAAGTGTTCATGTACGCCGAAACTAGGGCTTCATTCACCATCATAGACCAATTTTTGGCCCCGTGACCTTCATTAGATGTTTGTGTAGGATGTGAGTCGAGCCCAGGTTGTTGTTGCAGGAGCTGTGTGAAGGTTTGTTGCGTTTGCTGAACTTGAAACTCCTCCTCCTCATACTCCTCCTCTTCCTCCTCCTCCTCGGGCTCATCTTCATCCTCCACGTCAACCTCGTTTTGGTTGGTGCTCGAACCCCCACCAGGAGTAGAACCGCCCCCAGGAGTTGGAGATCGATCATAGTGGTAATTACCTCCAGACTCCATTGGAGATAAAGAGTAATTTTGTGAAGGATGGGAATAGCTTTGAGACATGGTATAATTTTAAGGATAATTTAGGGAGTTTTGCGGCCAGTTCTGGGGATAACTTTGAGAGTTTTGAGGCCAATTTTGAGGGTAATTAGGTGCATAATTCATTGGATTTTGTGGAGTAATTTGTGGGAAAACTTGAGGATAGTTTTGTTGATTGATTCCCATATTTTGTTGATTTTGTAGAAAATATTGTGGGTTTTGAGGATAATTTTGAGAAACACCTTGTGGATTTTGAGAGCTATTTTTCCTACTTCTACGCTTAGGCTTGGGATTAGTATGATGATTAGGATTTCCAGATTCCATAATTATGGTTTTGAATACTTTAGTAGGAATTTTAAAGAGAAGAAAACTCAAAAGATAATTAATTTAGCAAATGTATGGAAAATCACAATTAACTAGGAGTTTTTGGATGGTGTTCAAAATATATGAATATGGGTGTCTATTTATAGAGAATGAAAAATCATGAATTTTGATTTTTTTTTTTTCGTTTACAAGATATAAGCCGTGGAAGTTTTACCTCCACAAAATAATAAAAATCTGTCGGTCCAATCACAGGGCGCCAGCTGGACTGACGCGCGTCAGACCCAGCTGGCTCCCTTTAACTTTATTTTTTTTGGTTTGGGTTAAACGCACCACATTTCTTCTTCCTCCCTGCGTTTTGCTGTGCTGCTTGCATTGTTGTGGGCCCCTTTCTCCAACTGAGATTTCTTTGAGAAATCTCGGTTGAGCGAGATTTTTGCCAAAATCTCAATACTTGAGATTTTCCCCCCACCCCATTAAGAGTTATTTTAATTCTCAAACAAATCTCAATGCAATTGAGAATTGTTTGAGATGACCATTAAGAATGCTCTAAGTTTCATGTTTTCACGCAGCTTTTCTTGATTTTTTTTATTTTTTATTTTTTTGTTGTTTTGTCATTGTTTTTATTTATTACTTTGCTTTTTTTTGTATTATTTTTTACTTTCTGATTCATCTTTTAGCTATTGTATCCATCTGCACAATTTATCTCATTCAGTATCCATTTTTTGTTACAATTCTTCTCAAATTTATGTTATTTTGATTAATTTTGCCTATGTATGAGTTAGTTGTAAATTAAATTTTATTTTATACAGAATGGATGGAGATGTTATCAATATCAAATTCATCATGGGGTAATTTTTCAAAGGATGGTGTTTTAACTTATGTTGGAGGTCAAGTGTCTTTTTACCGAAATTGTGATGTTGATCGGTTGTCATACTTTGAGTTGGTTGGAATGGTTAAAGAAATAAGTTTCAATGAAGGAG
The DNA here is from genome assembly GCA_947645195.1 of Patellifolia procumbens. NCBI lineage: Eukaryota > Viridiplantae > Streptophyta > Magnoliopsida > Caryophyllales > Amaranthaceae > Patellifolia > Patellifolia procumbens. Next base: position 79,140 of record CANSGD010001524.1, on the reverse strand, counting down.
ATAAACTTTACTACACTATACCCGGATATAGTCTTGAGACCGGTATAGATGAAATTTATAATGATCAATCAGTTGAGCGATTGTTGAAGTTTCGGAAGCCAAATATGTTTATTGACATATATATTCAGCATGTTGATCAACATGGTATAAGTGGGAAGACAAAAGTTGGTGAAACATTCGAAGATGTTAAAATGGACGAGGTATAATTTAATTCTTCAATAGTTGAAGAAAAACCAAAGATAATAAATAGTTTGCTATCATATGTGTAACTTATCTATGTTACCCAAAACCTTTTTTGTGACGTATGTTTTAAGTGTGATGTGATGTGTTTATGTTGTCCATATATGTTATTTTAGATAATATTAATGGTTGTTAGTGGATTGCCTATTTATGTGTTGTGTTAGTCTATGCAGTATTGTTTGCTAATATGAAATATAATTGGCAGTAATAGCTCGTCCACCGGCAAATCGAGAAATTCTTGTGTTATGGCATTCACTGAGAGGGCGTAGGCTAAAAATATTGTTGTTGTTGTATTTTATTATGATGATATTGATGATGTTGATTAGGAGGCGTAGACATAGACTATATAGAGATCCTTGTTGGTATGATCCAATTATTTGATCAAAACATTTGAGTAATATGATAGATAGAAATGATACTTTATGCATTGAACAACTGAGGATGGATAGACATTGTCTTAGAGTTTTGTGCTCGTTAGTACTAGAATATGGTGGATTGAGGGACACTAAGAATATGAGTGTGGAGGAAATGGTTGCAATCTTCCTACATATAATTGCATATGACGAGAAGAACCGAGAAATCAAGTTTGACTTTCAGCGTTCATGATGTGCTCAAGTTATACGATATTATTACGTCATTTCACATGCATATGTTATATGATTTGATGGTTATTATTGGCGTTTTTGTGATTATTTGGCTTTAGCGGAAGTTCGGAGTTTTGTTTTGTAATGTACGTTAACTTTATAACTTTAGAACTTTGTAATGCCAAGTATATTTTTGAGTAATGCTCGTGGAAGTTTCGGATTATATTGAGTTGGCATGAGAGCATCTATGCTAGCAATAACCTCTAGCATCAACAAGGTGCATGAACCAGCAGCAGCACCACCAAACACGCACCACCAAACAATCAAGCAGCAGCAGCCCAGCAAAGCAGAGGACCAGACCCAGGTCGCAGCCCGCGACTCAGCTCGCGGCTAGCGATGCACCTGTCGCCCCCCGCGACCCAGCTCACGGCCCGCGACCCTGCACCGCCCAGCTTCACTCCAGCTTATATTTTGTATTTCTCGATGTTTTGTAAAACATTCATTGACGCTTCTTAGTTTCAGTTTGAGGGTCTCTTTAGAGAGAGGAAACCAAGGGGGAAAGGAATCCCTTTCCTTCCTCCTTGGGTTTGCTCCCACTTTCATTATGTAGCTTAGTTTGTATCTTAATCTCGAGGAAGATTAACTCGGAACTTCAATCTACTTTGTGAGATCTTTCTCCCTATTTACTTTCTTTGCTTATGGTTTGATTTCTATGTTTATTTCATGATTATTGCTTAGTTAAGCTAGGAGTACTACTAGTCTTGATTATGCTAATGATCTATTGCTGGATTTGAGAATGGAATCGGATTGTTTTGTTCTCCTTTCATATGCAGCTACCGAGAGATTAAACTAGATGCAGATCATCTTATTTAGTATCTTGGGAAGTTTAGCCAACTGATTAAATGCTATTTGCCTAAATATCATTGTCAGGTCTATTGATTCTCTGAGTTTATTCCTGCCTAGGGTTGGATTTATGCGCTTTTGTATAGGTTGCCCTTTGGTTAGGGTTTTGTAGTCACGCTAATCGTGCTACTTAGCTATGATTAAAGAGAATGTGAGACTAGGTCTTAACAATAGATAAGCAAAGAGGTGATTAGGGTAGAGGTTCGATGATCGAGGCCTGATTTGAAGTTGTTGTTAATTGAATTCGAGGTTATTCTACTTAGATATCCTATTGTAGTTAGTTGATAGTTTAGTTTAGTTTAGTTTATTAGAATGTATTTCAAAACCCCCCTTATTTTGGTTGCTTATTTTACATTAACTCAATCTCGCCAAATGCCAAACTACCCCGATTCTCTGTGGATTCGACCCTTACTTCCCTACTACATTTATTTGTGATAGAGGGTAAGCGAAATATTATCTTTGAAGGCCCTTGCGACTTCACACCAGTTCACAAGAGACAATTAGTAGACACTTTCATAATGTTTTGCGAACAGTTTTAAAGCTTTGGAGAGTTTTACTAAAGAAACCTCAACAAATCCCCGAGGATTGTACAGAAGAGAGATGGAAATGGTTCAAGGTAAAGGACTTTGCCACACTTTAATGACTAATTATAATAGGCGCGCTTTAGAAGTATGACTATTATATGAGTCTTTAAAATAACTATCGTTTGTATTATAGAATTGCATTGGTGCTTTATACAGGACTTACGTTAAAGTAAATGTGCGTGCCACTGATAAATCACGATACCGATCTGGAAAGAACGACATTTAAACAAATGTTTTGGGTGTATGCGCACCGGACATTGATATCACTTATTTATATATAGTTTTCTCCCCTATTTATGAGCTAATTCGTGAGTCATTTGAGTTCTTCGGAGCTATTTTATACTAATTGTCGTATGTAGTTGTGATTTTGTGTTTTAGTGTTGAATCGCAGGTTTTATAGAGTTTTCTCCTTATTTCCGAGCCATTTGGAAACAACCACGACTTTACGAGTTGTTGCGAGGCACATAAAAGTGGTTACGATCCTTATGGATGAATATGGAGGTCCCAAGACCTCTAAACTTGAAAATTGAGTGCCAAAAGACTAAAGAAACAAGCCAATGGAGCAAACTCGTGTCCGGATCGGGCAAATAATGGCCCGATCGGGTGAAGATCATGTGATCGGGTGGTGGAGTCACGGGCCCGATCGGGCACACCTTGCTCGACCCGATCGGGCGAGAGACAAAAGGTGTGCTATTGTTGTTTTTATACACGCAAAGAATTGGGCTTTTATGCTCCACCCGATTCAATCGAGCACACCAGGACCGATCGGGCGAGGCCCAAATTAATTCAAGAGAGTGCTGCCGCATTGTGTTAAGCGAAAGAAACATTATTAAGCTGGGCTATTTTATTGTGTTGACCCGATGGAGTAGAGCAGCGACTGCCCGATCGGGCGCATGTACGCGGCCCACTATATTGTGTTGGCGTCATTTAATGAGGGGGTTGGGCCCACATGTGTAGGGGCCATGATTTCTTTGTTCCCTTCTTTTATTTCATGCGGCAGCTTTGGTATAAATAGTGCGGGAGTGGATTTATTTGGGGAGCATTAATTTAGTTCTAATTAGGATTACTGGAGGATATTTTATTTTCCCATTGATTTAGTTTTAGTTTTATTTGCTTATTAGATTAAACACTCTTATACTAGTTTGAAAAGGTGATTGAACCTTGGATTATTTTCAATTAAAGTTACTACTTTCCGTTAATTGGTATTATTCTTCACTCTTAATTTCTTTCTTTGATTCTTAATTGTTTAGTTTATTATTTAATTCATTCATGATGCAAAGTTTAGGTTTTTATATTAGGTTTATTACTGTTGATTCAATCATGTCTGAGTAGTCTTATTTCTAGGGTTTTAGGGAGGAAAATCATGTTTATACCATGATTCATATTTGAATTGCTATTAGTTTCTAGGTTTTGATTAGATTGATTATGGTGTGATTTGTTTTAATGAGTGATTAATGTTATTGTGCAATTTCATTGATTGCTTGTGGTTAATAAATGTTTGCACATATTCGTCTTACTTTAAGATGCCCTAGTACACACCAGTAATTCTAATTATGTTAGTGAACATGCAGCATATGTTGAATTATGAGCGTTAGGACTTAACCATAGCTTAACATGTGCTTTAATCTCTCGACTCTGGACTTAGGTATTGATAGTTATTCGACCCTTTTGATTGGTATAAGCATGGTGGACCGAACTAATACCCTAGACCTTTAATTCATAGATTAAATCTAACTTATATATTGCTTTCTTTAGTTTAATTAGTAGTTCAACTGATTCTTGTCTGATCTTGTCTCAAGTAGCTGTTTGGCTGAATATTAACTTAGAAACTATGTCTCCCTGTGGATTCGACCCTATTTTCCTTGACTACTATTGTTAAAAGACTCTAGGATTTACTTTTGATTAGATGATATGACTTTAGCCTATCAAATTTTGGCGCCGTTGCCGGGGAGACGGCTAGTTTTCTAAGTTTTTGTTTGGTTATTTGGTCCACTTCACTGTGCCTCATTGGACTTCATTGTTTTAATTGAGGTACTTTGTACTACTTCTTTTTGTTTATTTCGTATGCCCAGGTCTCGAAGAAAAGGTACCCCCATTCCGGAGGATCCCGATTTGACAAAGACTCAGCAACTTCGAAAGAAAATTCAGAGAGAAAAGCAGTTTGTTCAGCTGAACACCTCTGAAACAGACACTTCGAGTTCAGCTATGGCCAAATTGTTGAATTCATATGGGGTGCCCAATCCTGACGGAATTCCTACTGGCCCACTGATATCGCGTATTTATATAGACTTTTCTCCCTTATTTATAAGCTAATTTGTGCGTCATTGGAGCTCTTGGGAGCTATTTTGTGCTAACTATCGTATATAGTTGTGGTTTTATGTTTTAGTGTTGAATTGCAGGCTTTAGGGAGTTTTCTCCTTATTCCCGAGCCATTTGGAAGCAACCACGGCTTTACGAGATGTTACGAGGCACGTAGGACAGCTCACGAGCTTTATGGGTAGTTTAGGAGGTCCCAAGACCTCTAAACGTGAAGAATTGAGAGCCAAAGAGTTAAAAAGGGGGTTTCCGTACTCTGATCGGGCAAAAATGGCCCGATCGGGCGAAGTATTTATGATCGGGTATAGAAGTTGCGGACCCGATCGGGCAAGCGTTGCCCAACCCGATCGGGCGAGGAGCCATGTCCCCAGACCCGATCGGGCACCTGCTGCCCGACCCGATCGGGTCCCCTCCAATTAAGTTGTTGCTGCTGCGTACAAAGCCAGCTGGGCCATTTCTGCTCGGGCCCGATCGTGTGCTGAAGGCCCGATCGGGTGGGAGCCATCGGGCGGCCTTATTTGTGTGCGTTGTGGTCTGCGTACAAGGGAATGTAAAGTTGGGCCTGATTTGGAAGCCCAATGCTTGCTGCATTATGCGTACAAGGGAAATTAGTGGCCTAACTTAATCAGAACTACTGACGTGTCCTAGGCCTCTAGTCGTAAGACGGATCTGTGCAAACAACTATTAACCACAAGCAACCAATGAAATTGTACACTGACATTAACTACTCAATAAGAACAAACCACATCACAATCACCCTAATCAAGCCCTAGAAATTGATAGAAATCTAAATCACAATCATGGTAGAAACATGGCTTTCCTATCTAACACCCTAGAAAGAGAACTACTCACTCATAATCGAATTAACAACAACAAAACTAATATGAAACCCTAACAATTGCATCATGAATAATTGAATAGATAAACTAAGCAATCAAGAAATAAAAGATGGAATTAAGATTAAGAATAATACCAATTGACGGAAAGCAGAAACTTTTATTGAAAATTATCCAAGGTTCGATCACCTTCGAAATTAAACTCAAAGTGTTTAACTAACAAAAGGTTAAAACTAATACTAGGCCTAATGGAAATATTGATGAAAGAAAAGGTGTCCCTTAAAAAAAAAAAAAAAACCTATTTATACCCTCCACTAATAAACAAAATGAAAGAAAATAATTAAAAAGAAAGTCAAAGAAATCCTTCGTGTAAGCGCAACAAATCAGCCACCCAAGACAAAATTAGTGGCCTAACTTCCCTTGTACGCATAACGCAGCAAGCATTGGGCTTCCAAATCAGGCCCAGCTTTACATTCCCTTGTACGCAGACCACAACGCACACAAATAAGGCCGCCCGATGGCTCCCACCCGATCGGGCCTTCAGCACACGATCGGGCCGCGAACAGAAATGGCCCAGCTGGCTTTGTACGCAACAGCAGCAACTTAATTGGAGGGGACCCGATCGGGTCGGGCAGCAGGTGCCCGATCGGGTCTGGGGACATGGCTCCTCGCCCGATCGGGTCGGGCAACGCTTGCCCGATCGGGTCCGCAACTTCTATACCCGATCATAAATACTTCGCCCGATCGGGCCATTTTTGCCCGTTCAGAGTACGGAAACCCCCTTTTTAACTCTTTGGCTCTCAATTCTTCACGTTTAGAGGTCTTGGGACCTCCTAAACTACCCATAAAGCTCGTGAGCTGTCCTACGTGCCTCGTAACATCTCGTAAAGCCGTGGTTGCTTCCAAATGGCTCGGGAATAAGGAGAAAACTCCCTAAAACCTGCAATTCAACACTAAAACACAAAACCACAACTATATACGATAGTTAGCACAAAATAGCTCCCAAGAGCTCCAATGACGCACAAATTAGCTTATAAATAAGGGAGAAAAGTCTATATAAATACGCGATATCAAACTCCCCCAAGCTAAACCTTTGCTTGTCCTCAAGCAAACAGAACATGAACATAGAATAGATTGTCTCACCCCATAGATAAAAACAAATCAAAGCTCAAAACATTTTCAAGACTAAGAATCGTTCAAGCAGGCAAAATTCAAGTTTGGCTAATCAAATCCATCCAACCACCAATCTTCCAAGAAATTTATCAAATTCAAGCATCCACAAGGCATACAAGTCCTGAAAAGGGTCTCACAAGGGCGTCACTCCTCTCTATTTTGTGGCAGGCAAAGAATATGCCCGAACACTCACCAACCCGACCATAAATACCCTTCCCACTCACACTCTCATGTGTTTTTGAAGGTTAAATGAAGCTCATCCTAGTCAAGTCGACTCAATTAGCAGACATACTCTTTAACTTTGACAAACTGACTCAAAATCAATCAAATGAACACTGCAGACACGAGCTCAAGAGGACTTTAGAGGGTTGTAATGGGGCTTAGGTAAGAGGTAGGGGATACTTTTGGGAAATGTGGTGGAAAAACCGAGAAAGGGGGAGCATGAATCATTCAAACAAGGCCTAAGATGGCCTACACAACTCCCAACAACACCATATAACCACGAAAGATAACCCAACTCTCATAAAACAATGAAAATCTCATAACAAACCCAACTTTCAAGCAATGAAGCAAATATTTCTTTAAGAACGTACGTGAATGAAAGAACTTCGAATTCTTTTGAACTTTTATTTCATTTTTCTTTCATTTTTCTGAACTTCATTCACGCAACTCTAAATTTGCTTTTTTTTTTTCTTTTTCCTTTTTCTCACTTCTCAAACCGCAACAAATATACTTCTAAATTCCTCAACACCCAAACTAAACCAAGAAACCAATCTCAAACTCAACCCATAAAAATCTCCCCCAAGCTAGGCTTGGAATAATATCAAGTGAAGGCCTTGGGCTCATAATAGGGGTTTAAGTAACACGAAACAAGTCATTAGGCTCAGCGGGGCTAAGGAGGATAAAAATATATCAAAAATTCACTCTAAAGCTTAAGAATAAGACAAAAGAACGCCTCTATCACAGCATATGCTACAAGCCATCGAAAATCAGACAAGTACGAAGTCAAAGTCAAGATCAATCCACTAAAGAGGAACTAACACACAAGAATAGACTGGATAATAATATAGATCCAATAGGCTACAAAGAGGCCTCACAGTCTAACCAATTCAGGTATGCAGCACAAAGTGGTGTAATATAATCCAAAAATGCTCGAAATCATAGCAATCAAACATCAAATCATAGCCTCAAGATCACAAATGCCCAGCTATCCAGAAAACAAAGTCAAATCATTTTCAAATAGAGCACAACAAGGGGCACAGGGAAGCAACTAAACCAGTCATGGAACCATATTTTTTTTTTATTTTTTCAAAAATTTTCAAAAGCAGTAAATCTATCCTAGAAAGCAGTAAAAGAGATAGAGAATACAAACAGAACTCCTCCCCCAAGCTGAACTTGGCAGTGTCCTCAATGCCAAAAGGTGATAAGGACTATGCTAAGAGGAAAAACAATGTTAGTATCCTCACTCTCGCTCACAAAAACAAAGAAAAATAAAAAGAAAAGGAAAAGTGCAAAGAAAAATACGAGTTGCCTCTCGCACAGCGCTAGTTTATAAAGGTCCCGCACGACCATAATACCTCAACCATCAGTCAGAAGAGGAACAGGGTTGTAGGAATAGTACCCTAACATGCCCATACACGATATTATCCTATCATCATTGGAAGAGTCCAATGCCTTGAGTAACTTATCAAATGCGCCTGCAAACATGTCATTGAGCACTAGATATGGCTTGATGACAAGCGCATCTATCTTCACATAAATAATATCAGAGAAAATAAATGATTTGTGAAGATAAGTAAAATCAAAATAAAACGGAGAAAAGAAGGACAATGAACAACTTCCCTTTGGTGGCGTAGGCTGTGAGGATCTCAAGGAGAGAATAGGAGCAACCGCAACTGTGAGAAAATATGGGGCATGGCGAATAGGGAGAGAAGGGACAAGATCAAGTCTATGTGAAGATGGAATATAGGGACAGGGAATAATAGGCTCAACCTTGACGGTTTTACTTACAATTTCACCATCCTCAATAATGGGCTCGTTAACACAAGGGCTCTCAACTAAGAGTTGCTCCTCTATCAAAACATTCATTACATCCACACTCCCCTCAGTCTGATCATTCTCTTCAATATCAGGAGTCAGATTATTATCATTCACCTCTAATATGGCATTCTCGACACAATCATCATCATAATCATTATCATCATAAATCGCCCGTTGACTATCAAGTTGCATAGCAAGCGATTTTTCATAATTTGAGACATGTGTGATGTAACACATCAAGTCTTGATTAGATTTTTCAATTTGTTCACCAAAAGACTCAATCATTTGCTTAAGTAGATCTAGACTCTCTAAAGACTCAGATTGTGAATAATTATGGACTCCATGTGGGTCAGAATAAGTATAATCAGTTGCATAGGACTCGTTAGGGAAATGGTTAATATCATGGGAATTCATGCACAAATTATTTGGATATTGACAATAAGAATATGCATCAGACACATAACTATTGTAATACCCATTATCAAAATTATATTGCTCTTGCAAATTAGAATACCCATTATTATAGTCTTGCCCCTGATAATTGGAGTATCCATTATTATTGTCATAATGCCCTTGAAAATTAGGGTAACCTTCCCCATACGAATTATAAGCCGGCCACTCCATATAAACTCATGAGTAAGAGAGGAGGAAAGAAAGAATTTCCAAAAATAAAAAAAATAATAAAAAAATATTTACACAAGAAAAGTAGTCTGAATAATCGAACAAAAACTTAGAAAATTAGCCGTCTCCCCGGCAACGGCGCCAAAATTTGATAGGATTTAGTCGTGTCACCTAATCAAAAATAAACCTACAATCCTCTAACTATGGTAGTCAATGGAAGCAGGGTCGAATCCACAGGGAGACAGAGTTTCTAAATTAATATTCAATCATTTCAGCTACTTCAGATGAAATCAGGGAAAAATTAACTGAACTAATAATTAAGCTAAAGAAAACAAATCAAATCGAGGATTTAACTATGGACTAAAAACTTAGGGTATTAGGTCGGTCCACCATGCTTATACCAATCAAATAGGGTCAACTACTATCAAAACCTAAGTCAAAAGTCGGGGGATTAGAGCACGTGTTGAGCTATGGTTAAGACTCAACGCTCATAGTTCAACATACGCCGCATGTTCACTAACGTAATCAGAACTACTGACGTGTCCTAGGCCTCTAGTCGTAAGACGGATCTGTGCAAACAACTATTAACCACAAGCAACCAATGAAATTGTACACTGACATTAATTACTCAATAAGAACAAACCACATCACAATCACCCTAATCAAGCCCTAGAAATTGATAGAAATCTAAATCACAATCATGGTATAAACATGGCTTTCCTATCTAACACCCTAGAAAGAGAACTACTCACTCATAATTGAATTAACAACAACAAAACTAATATGAAACCCTAACAATTGCATCACGAATAATTGAATAGATAAACTAAGCAATCAAGAAATAAAAGAAGGAATTAAGATTAAGAATAATACCAACTGACGGAAAGCAGAAACTTTTATTGAAAATTATCCAAGGTTCGATCACCTTTGAAACTAAACTCAAAGTGTTTAACTAACAAAAGCTTAAAACTAATACTAGGCCTAATGGAAATATTGATGAAAGAAAAGGTGTCCCTTAAAAAAAAAAACAAAACCTATTTATACCCTCCACTAATAAACAAAATGAAAGAAAATAATTAAAAATAAAGTCAAAGAAATCCTTCGTGTAAGCGCAACAAATCAGCCACCCAAGACAAAATTAGTGGTCTAACTTCCCTTGTACGCATAACGCAGCAAGCATTGGGCTTCCAAATCAGGCCCAGCTTTACTTTCCCTTGTACGCAGACCACAACGCACATAAATAAGGCCGCCCGATGGCTCCCACCCGATCGGGCCTTCAGCACACGATCGGGCCGCGAGCAGAAATGGCCCAGCTGGCTTTGTACGCAGCAGCAACTTAATTGGAGGGGACCCGATCGGGTCGGGCAGCAGGTGCCCGATCGGGTCTGGGGACATGGCTCCTCGCCCGATCAGGTCGGGCAACGCTTGCCCGATCGGGTCCGCAACTTCTATACCCGATCATAAATACTTCGCCCGATCGGGCCATTTTTGCCCGATCAGAGTACGGAAACCCCCTTTTTAACTCTTTGGCTCTTAATTCTTCACGTTTAGAGGTCTTGGGACCTCCTAAACTACCCATAAAGCTCGTGAGCTGTTCTACGTGCCTCGTAACATCTCGTAAAGCCGTGGTTGCTTCCAAATGGCTCGGGAATAAGGAGAAAACTCCCTAAAACCTGCAATTCAACACTAAAACACAAAGCCACAACTATATACGATAGTTAGCACAAAATAACTCCCAAGAGCTCCAATGACGCACAAATTAGCTTATAAATAAGGGAGAAAGAAAATTCAGAGAGAAAAGCAGTTTGTTCAGCTGAACACATCTGAAACAGACACTTCGAGTTCAGCTATGGCCAAATTGTTGAATTCATATGGGGTGCCCAATCCTGACGGAATCCCTACTGGCCAACCAATGCCCACCATCGCTGCTAATAATTATGAGATTAAGCTTGGACTCATCAGCATGGTTCAGCAAAATAAGTTTGGTGGGCATCCTACAGAAGATCCGGCCAATCATTTGCAGAGATTTCAACAACTCTGTCGAACTGTAAAGTATCAAGGAGTCACACCTGAGCAATTGAAGGTCATGTTATTCGAGGTTTCACTCCGAGACAGAGCTCAGAAGTGGTTCAACGACATCAAAGTGTCTGAATGGTTGAAAATTTCTGCTGCGTTCCTGAGAGAGTATTATCCACCTACAAAGACAGCAGAAATTAGAAATAAACTAGCCACGTTTTCCCAAGAGCCTGATGAAACACTTTGAGAAGCATGGGCTAGGTTTAGAGACTTGCGGATATAGTGTCCACATCATAACATGGAAAAATGGTTCTTGACGCAGACATTTTACAATGGTATGCAGCCTCACACGAAGAGTATTGTTGACTCGTCTGCAGGAGGAGTTTTTCTGGATAAGAAAGTGGATGTAGGCTATGATTTCCTGTCAAACCTTGCAGCCAATGATCATTTCACTTCTCGCAGCCTCACCAAGAAAGTATTAGAGGTAGACGCTATTGCATTGCTGACTTCGCCAATAGCAAAGCTGAGCCAGAATATTGACACATTGAGATCCTCTACCTCGACAACCCCGTCCTTGAGTATTAATGTTATGTCTGCCGTGGCACCCATTACCTCATCATACTGCGAGGTATGTGGTGTTCAGGATCATTTTGGGCATGACTATCAGTTCAATCAACATCAGATGGAGTAGGCAAATGCCTTTCAACAAAGACCACAAAACTTTCCCCCTCCACATAATTACCAAAATCAACAAAACTTTCAACCCCCACCACAAAATCATTCTAAACCCTCATTCTACCAAAATCCCCCTGGTTTTCAGTGACCTCCACCACAAACTTTCCACCACCCTAATAACTTTCAATCTCCCCAAAATTTCCGAACCCCACCACCACAAATACTCCCCCCCCCCCCAAGAGCCTACCACATCTGAATTGATGAAACTGATTTTGAGCATGCAAAAGACTATTGAGGAGATGCAAAGAGCTCAACAGAGCCATTTTCTAGCTATGCAGAGAGCTAACGAGGAGGCACAAAGAGCCCAAGAGAAGCACATTAAACTTCTCAAAACTCAGATTTCCCAATTGGCAGAAACCAATGCTCAGAGGCAGCAGGGACAATTGCCAAGGTAGCCCATTTAGAGGGAGCACGTTAACGCCATTACTCTTTGTAGTGGCGCTGCTTATGATGCTCCTCCATTGCCATTGATGAGGGTGCTCCGACTACAAGGAAAAAGAAGGTGGTAGAGGATGGAAAAGGGAAGAGTTTGACGTCTGAAGTCGACTGATCTGAGGTAGCTGAACAGACAAGGAAGAAAAAGGAGAAGGTTTCTGAAGCGCCTTTTACACCAAGGTTACCTTTTCCTCACAGGATGCAGCAATCAAAGGTCGATTAGCAATTTGGTAAGTTCTTGGCTATAGTCAAGAACCTTGAGGTAACGATTCCATTCACTGATTTAATTACCCAAGACCCTGTGTATGCCAAATTTCTAAAAGACATGATCACTAAGAAAATAGATTTTATTCAGAATAAAACCCCACCTAAGTTAAAAGATCCTGGTAGTTTTTCTATTCCCTTCCATCTTGGACCTATTTTTATTGATAAAGCTTTGTGTGATTTAGGTGCTTCTATTTCTGTTATGTCATTATCTGTTTATAAGAAACTGAATATGGGAGCACTTAAATGCACACAAATCACTTTACAGATGGTTGATCGTTCTATAAAATACCCCTTAGGTGTTTTAGAGGACGTTCCAGTTAGGGTAGGGAAATTCTACATTCCTGTTGATTTTGTGTTGTTAGATATGGATGAGGATGCCCAGATTCCTATTATTCTGGGTAGACCGTTTTTGTGTACTGATGGTGCTGTCATTGATGTTAAGTCTGCGTCTTTAACTGTGAGTGTTGGTGATGGTATAGTGATTTTTAAACTAAGCAATGCTGTTAAAGCACCTATAATTGAACAATCTTGTTGCAGGGCTGAGATTTTGGATGAGGTGGGTGTAGAGAAGGTGAAAAATGCACCTAAGGTTGCCTCACAGTCTAGAGGTATTATCAAGAACATTTGGAAAAGGAAGATGTTTGATGAGGGTGGCACTCACTGCCAAGCCCCTCCAATTTGAGAAATGGAGGTATTATGGTCGTGCGGGACCTTTATAAACTAGCGTTGTGCGAGAGGCAACTTATAATTTCCCCTTTTTCTTTTTATTTTAATTTTCTTTCAGTCAGAGAGAGTGAGGGCACTAACGTTGTTTTCTCTCTTAGCTTTGTCCTTTGTCACCTTTTGGCATTGAGGACATTGCCAAGTTCATCTTGGGGGAGGATTTCTGTTTGTATTCTCTATCTCTTTTACTGCTTTCTAGGATAGATTTATTGCTTTCGAAAAATAATGAAAAAATCAAAAAAATATGGTTCCCATGACTGGTTTAGTTGCCTCCTTGTGCCCCTTGTTGTGCTCTAATTGAATATGATTTTACTCTATTTTCTTGATATATTGGCATTTGTGATCTTGAGGCTATTATTTGATGTTTGATTGCTATGATTTGGAGCGAGTTTTGATTATATTATACTATATTGTGCTACATACCTGAATTGGTTAGACTGTGAGGCCTCTTTGTAAGCCTATTGGATTCATATCATTATCCAATCTGTTTTTGTGCGTTATTTCCTCTTTAGTGGATTGATCTTGACTTTGACTTCGTACTTGTCTGATTTTCGATGGCTTGTAGCTGTTGCTGTGATAGAGGCGTTCTTTTGTCTGATTCTTAAGCCTCATAGTGAATTTTTGATATACTTTTATCCTCCTTAGCCCCGCTGATTCTAATGACTTGTTTCGTGTTACTATACCCTTATTATGAGCCTATGGCCTCTATTTCGATACTATATCCAAGCCTAGCTTGGGGGAGCTTTTATATGGGTTGAGTTTGAGATTAGTTTTATGGTTTGGTTTTTGGAGAATTAAAGTGTATTTGATGTGGTTTGAGTGTGAGAAAAAGAAAAGAAAAAGCAAAGTTTGAGTTGCGTGAATGTTTGGTTCGAAAAATGAAAGAAAAAGAAATAAAATTCAAAGAATTCAAATTTCCTTCATTCGCGTTGTTTATAAAGAAAAATATACTACATTGCTTGAAATTGGGTTTATTGTGAGTGTTCATTGATTCATAAGAGTTGGGATGTATTTTGTGCTTATATGGTGTTGTTAGGAGTTGCTTCGGCCATCTCTGGCCTTGTTGCGAGTGAATTATGCTCCCCCATCTCGGTTTTTCCACCACATTTCCTAAAAATATCCCCTACCTCTCGCCTAAGCCCCATTACAACCCTATAAAGTTCACTTGAGCTCGTGTCTGCATTATTTATTGCATTGATTTCGAGTCAGCTTGTCAAAGTTAAAGAGTATGTCTGCTAATTGAGTCGACTTGGCTAGGATGAGCGTCATTTAACCTTCTTAAACACATGAGAGTGTGAGTGGAAAGGGAAATTATGGTCGGGTTGGTGAGTGTTCGGGCATATTCTTTGCCTGCCACAAAATTGAGAGGAGTGGCACCTTTGTGAGCACCTTTTCAGGATTTGTATGCAAGTAGACGAATTGAATCTGATGGTTAAATTGAATGATTGGTGGTTAGATGGATTTGATTAGCCGAACTTGAATTTTACCTGCTTGGACGATTCTTAGTCTTCAATACGTTTTTGAGCCTTGATTGTTTTATCTATTGGGGTGAGGCAATTTGTTCCATGTTTATGTTTTATTTGCTTGAGGACAAGCAAAGGTTTAGCTTGGGGGAGTTTAATATCACTTATTTATATAGAGTTTTCTCCCCTACTTATGAGCTAATTTGTGCGTCATTTGAGCTCTTCGGAGCTATTTTATACTAATTATCGTATATAGTCGTTGTTTTGTGTTTTCGTGTTGAATTGCAGGTTTTATGAAATTTTCTCCTTATTTCCGAGCCATTTGGAAGCAACCACGGTTTTACGAGTTGTTACGAGGCACATAGAAGTGGTTACGAGCCTTATGGATGAATATGGAGGTCCCAAGACCTCTAAACTTGAAAATTGAGTGCCAAAACATTACAGAAACAAGCCAATGGAGCAAATCCGTGTCTGGATCGGGCAGAATATGGCCCGATCTGGCGAAGATTTATGTGATCAGGTGGTGGAGTCACGGGCCCGATCGGGCACACCTTGCCCGACCCGATCGAGCGAGAGACAAAAGGTGTGCTACTACTGTTTTTATCCACGCAAACAATTTAGGCTTTTATGCTCCACCCGTCTTACTTTTAGAGGCTCTAGCACACACCAGTAATTCTGATTATGTTAGTGAACATGCGGCATATGTTGAATTATGAGCATTATGACTTAACCATAGCTTAACACGTGCTTTAATCTCTCGACTCTGGACTTAGGTATTGATAGTTATTCAACCCTTTTGAATTGTATAAGTATGGTGGACCGAACTAATACCCTAGACCTTTAATTCATAGATTAAATCTCACTTTTATATTGCTTTCTTTAATTTAATTAGTAGTTCAGCTGATTCTTGTCTGATCTTGTCTCAAGTAGCTGTTTGGCTGAATATTAACTTAGAAACTATGTCTCCATGTGGATTCGACCCTATTTTCCTTGACTACTATTGTTAAAGGACTCTAGGATTTACTTTTGATTAGGTGATACGACTTTAGCCTATCAAATTTTGGCGCCGTTGCTAGGGAGACGGCTAGTTTTCTAAATTTTTGTTTGGTTATTTGGTCTACTTCTTTGCGCCTCATTGGACTTCATTGTTCCAATTGAGGTACTTTTTACTGCTTCTTTTTTTCTTTCGTATGCCCAGGCCTCGAAGAAAAGGTACCCCCATTCCTGAGGATCCCGATTTGACAAAGACAATCAGGCAACTTCGAAAGAAAATTCAGAGAGAGAAGCAGTTTGTTCAGCTGAACACCTCTGCAACAGACACTTCGAGTTCAACTATGGCCAAATTGTTGAATTCATATGGGGTGTCCAATCCTGACGGCATTCCTACTGGCCCACCAATGCCCACCATCGCCGCTAACAATTTTGAGATTAAGCCTAGAATCATCAGCATGGTTCAGCAAAATCAGTTTGGTGGGAATCCTACTGAAGATCCGGCCAAACATTTGCAGAGATTTCAACAACTCTGCTGAACTGTAAAGTATCAAGGAATCAGACCTGAGCAATTGAAGGTCATGTTATTCGAGTTTTCACTCCGAGACAGAGCTTAGAAGTGTTTCAACGACATCAAAGTGTCTGAATGGTTGGAAATTTCTGCTGCGTTCCTGAGAGTTGTAGGCAGCAGAAATTAGAAATAAACTAGCCACGTTAATCCAAGAGAGTGCTGCCGCATTGTGTTAAGCGAAGGAAACGTTATTAAGCTGGGCTATTTTATTTTGTTGACCCGATGGATTAGAGCAGCGACTGCCTGATCGGGCGCATGTACGCGGCCCACTATATTTTGCTGGCATCATCTAATGAGGGGGCTGGGCGCACATGCTTGGCGGCCATGATTTTTTTATTCCCTTCTTTTATTTCATGCAGCAGCTTTGGTATAAATAGTGGGGGAGTGGATTTATTTGGGGAGCATTAATTTAGTTCTAATTAGGATTAGTGGAGGATATTTTATTTTCCCATTGATTTAGATTTAGTTTTATTTGCTTTTTAGATTAAACACTCTTATGTTAGTTATAAAAGGTGATTGAACCTTTGATTATTTTCAATTAAAGTTACTGTTTTCCGTCAATTGGTATTATTCTTCACTCTTAATTCCTTTCTTTAATTCTTAATTGTTTAGTTTATTATTTAATTCATTCATGATGCAAAGTTTAGGTTTTTATATTAGGTTTATTACCGTTGATTCAATCATGTCTTAGTAGTCTTATTTCTAGGGTTTTAGGGAGGAAAATCATGTTTATACCATGATTCATATTTGAATTGCTATTAGTTTCTAGGTTTTGATTAGATTGATTATGGTGTGATTTGTTTTAATGAATGATTAATGTTATTGCACAATTTCATTGATTGTTTGTGGTTAATAATTGTTTGCACCAATTTGTCTTACTTTTAGAGGCCCTAATATACACCAGTAATTCTGATTATGTTAGTAAACATGCGGCATATGTTGGATTGTTCGTAGATAAGTTGTGTGGATATTTATTTGTATGACCCAAAAATATTTGCTTGTATAATAGGTTGTTATTATCTTGTTGATGCTGGTTAC
The DNA here is from genome assembly GCA_947645195.1 of Patellifolia procumbens. Classification (NCBI taxonomy): domain Eukaryota; kingdom Viridiplantae; phylum Streptophyta; class Magnoliopsida; order Caryophyllales; family Amaranthaceae; genus Patellifolia; species Patellifolia procumbens. Next base: position 61,605 of record CANSGD010001524.1, on the reverse strand, counting down.
GAAAACTATGAGGGATTCCTAGCTCCATACAGAGGACAACGTTATCATTTGTAAGAATGGACTAATCCATCAACAAAGAAGGAGGAATTATTTAACATGACGCATGCATCTGCAAAGAATGTAATTGAAAGAACTTTTGGTTTATTGAAAATATAGTGGAGTATATTAAAACATCCATCAAATTACTCAGTTAAAACACATACAGACATTATCATTGCATGTTGTTATATTCATAACCTCATTAGACAACAAATGAGTTACGAGCCTTTTGAAGCTGAATTAGAAGAGTATATGCAAACCATCCAACCGGATGTCGATGTCGATGTCATAGATTCTATTGAAACATCAACACAATGGACTAGATGAATAGACCAACTAGCTCAACAAATGTTGGACTCTTGGAGACGGAGGAGAAATCAAGATTGATGTTTAGTTTTTATTTATATATTATTTTGTTAATGTAACTTCTATATGTGGTTGAAACTCTTTTTAAGTTGTTTCGCATTTTAAGTTTTGAAGAACACTGTATGGCTTTTTTATTTATTAAATCTTTTAGCATGCATGCTACTATGTATCTGACTTTATTTTCATTTTTTTTTATAGAATGTGGTATATTATACTTAACTATGCCTAGTATTAAGAACAAGAGCAAGAAACAGAAAACTTCGATGTCAGCTAAGAAAAGAGAGATGAGAGTTTCAGAGTTTGGTCTACAAAGGAAATAAAAATATTTAACAATCTACTATATGATATGAATGACTCTGGTTGGAAAGTGGACACCGATCACAAAACAGGCTACCTTGCATTTATTGAAAAGGAGATGCCTAAAAAATAGCCTAATTGTGAGCTTAAAATCGATCCTCATCTCAAATCAAAAGTGTTGAAGAAACAACTTAGCTATGTGCTAGATATACAACAAAATGAAAGTGATTTTGATTGAGATGATGTACAAAAAATGGTTACGGGAGATGAGGATATATTCATGGAATAGGTAACAGTAATGATTGTTTAATGTTTGTTTTAGTTTCTTTTAATAATCATTATTTATATGTTCATTGGTGCTTATTATTTGTTATATGCTACTACTAAAATTCGTTACTTCTTATAAAGTAGCTTTTTTATGTTGTTATTAGAGTCGTGATGAATCTACCTTGTTGTATAGAAAACCAATGGTCCATTATAATAAGTACATTGGTTGATTTTTATGCTAATTATTTAGCAAAGGGAAAAGGTTAAATGTCTTGGCGATCAATCTGAAACTGGGGAAGACATATGGACATTGAATGTAGGTGAAGATAATGTTTTGAATCTGCTTCCCAAACTCGAGGAACTAATACTACACTCAGTACTTCTAAGCAATCTCTAAAGAAGAAGGCAGGTGAACTTGATCCAGTTGAAATTGAGTTTTTGCAAATTTCCAAGTCAATTACGAGTTTGATGAAAGCAGAAAAAGAAAGCATTTTGGCTATAAATTAATGTCCATGAAAAAAGTTGTGAAAAGAGTACCAAGTTCTTTGCACACTTCCAGCTTAAATGCGAACCAAGTTGCGAAAGTCTCATGTTTAATTGGTCAAAATATTGTCAAAATAGACCTTTTTCTTGCTATGCTAGATGATTTCAAGGTTATTTTTGCTCAACAAGAAATTAGATGTTAAACAATTTTTGTATCTTTTGTCTTTTGTCTAAAAAACTGTAATTTATCATTATTGGCAGTGATATAATACTCTATCTATGTTGTTATTTTGTTAAAGAGTGGTGTAATTGCACAAATTAGGAAAGTGAAGATGGTTGTGTGATGATGCTGGCAAATTCGGGATGATGGTGTCAGATTCGGATGAGCAAATTAGAACAGTGGTATAGTTGTTGAAAAAGAAATTTGAGATGAAGCTGGTAGATTTCTATTTTTTTTTAGGATGATGCACTTTGATAGAATTTGCTCATGTGATGGCATTTTGAGCTCATATAGCATGTTATATAATATAGACCAATGTTGTTACTTTGTTGAATAGTAGTGTAATTGAGCAAATTAGAACAGTGGTGTAATTGCGTGTATGATGGTTTTTGTTGAAAAAAATTTTTGGGTTGATGTGTGAAGATTTCCATTTTTTTAGGATGATCCACTTTGATGGAATTTGCTCATGTGATAGTATTTTGAGCTCATATAATAGCAGGTTATATAAGAAAGTAAAATAGCAAATGAGCTAAATTAAGCTCATATAATGAAATGGGTAAAATTGTAATTTAGTAATATATTCCCTACTTAAGTAGCTCATACCAAACACGGGATAATAATATTCCCAACATACACAAACAAGTAATTGGAATATATTTAATGTATTTCCACTTCTAACACCTATTTTGAATCTCCTCCTCTAATTCCCAAACTTCCAATCCATCATATAAAAAGCCATAAAAAGGGATGATGTGGAAGAGAGAGAATAAAAAAAAAGGAGATTGAGAATTTTTTTGGCTCAGCATTATTGATGCTCTAAGATTATTGATTGATATAGCAATTGGGTTAGCAAATACAAAATTACTTGGTTTAGCATTCCCCATTGATAATTATAGATATTGCATTAAAATAATGCATTAACAAACATTAAAACATAAAGTGTGTCATTTATTTTAGAACAGAGAAAATAAATCTTTACTACTCCCTCCACATTTGTTTCAATGATTTAACATAAAATGAATAGAAAATGTCATGTCATTGCAAGTAATTCATTAGAAATGAATAATAATTTATACAGCAATTTTAATTATACTAAAGTATATAAATAAATGCAGAGCCTTGCCTAGATCAAAGTATTAGTTTTAACTAAGATCAAATAGTTTATGCATTATCTCTTCCCAATTCCAACTGATGTTATTTTTCTGTGCTTATCTAGTTGTCATTGTTCCATTTCTATCTTATCCTTCGCAAGTAGCGACTAATTAAAATTGGGTGCAGAAAACATCTATAGTTATTGCTGTTAGAAACACAATCGTACTCTACAATCATATAATCGTACAATTTATACAATACAAATTTCGGCTAACAAAAAATTTAGGATATGTTCATATCATTTTCTGTTTTCAAATTTCAGTTGATTTGAAAATCATAATTTAAATACTACTAAAACCAAAAAAAGTAGGTTTAAGTAATTGTTAGTTTTCAAACTACGCATAATTACGATCAACGGACCAATTTTAAGTTAGAATTAATACTTCGATCACATGACTCTACTTTCACAAAAACCAAATACTAGAAAATAACAGTGATTCCAAAGAGACCCTTAAAATTTTATAACCAACAAAACTTAAAATAACAGATATTACTAATTACATTAATTTAATAATTAAAAATTAAATGACTTTTTAAATTTTTTCATTTTAAACCTATAATGATGCGTGTAATATCAGATACGACCTTGCATGTAGTGCTGTTATTTAACTCCAATCCCATAATTAATAAAAGGACGAAGCTGATGACAACACTCGGGTTTGATTTCTGAGTTCTTTCAGACTCTTTACCGACATTTTTTAAGTAAAGAGTATAGTTGAAACTCAGATACATTAATTATACATAGGAATTATAAACTCGTCAAAAATAAAATACTGCAGTATTTAATAAAAATAAAACCTCAGTTAAATCCAGTAATATCATATGAATGTAGCTTCACTGAGAGGTTCCCCCTGTTAAACAGGGACTCAGATCTACTACACCTCTTTTATTTGGATTTCATCATCACTGGTTAATTTTTCAGTTCTTTTAATAAAAAAGGAGTTGAAAAGCCAAATTTAGAATACAAAAGTAAAATAATAGAGAAGGTTTCAGACAGTCGATCCAATTTATATCATGATAAGGTATAGCGCTTCAAAGTGGGATTTGAAGTCAAAACTACACCCTCAACCAAGTGAAATTACCCATCATTAACCCTATTATCATTAGAAAATTCATTAGTATTGATGCTCAGGATTTTAGACAGCTTTGTCTATCACGAATTTTCTGAAGCAGAACTGGCATTCAAAGCTGAAATTTAATCCTCACTGCCAAAAATCAAATTTAAAATCGTAAAATTTAAAGGATCATATCAAGAAATTCAACCATATTTAAAATCCAATACTTCATCGAATAAATCTCGGAAGCGCGGATAAGTAAGTAATCATCGCCTCAAATTTTCAAAATCAAAAAAAAATATAGCGGATAAATTTAGAGGCATAACAAAGCAGAAAAGAGAGTTAACCTCCACGTTAACACCGCGAAATTGAGTATATGCCTCGATGACTAGACTTCAATTGAATAAAGAAAATAGAATATCAAATGAGCCTAAAGGTGTATGAGGCAAAAACAAGAGTAGAAATATAAGAAAGTAGAGAGAAAGATAGATGTAGCCGTTGCATAGACACAGATCAACCGTGGAAGAGGCGGATAAACTGCAACACGAACGGCCAAATAGAGTTTAGCACGAGCATTGGGACTTAGCATCGTCAACTTCTTTTCATTCTGAGAAGCCCGGGGTGCAACGTGCCCTTTTTTGCACTGGATTGATTAAAGAAATCTATAGATTACTGATTAAAGTGTAAGAATGAAAGAGATAAAGAAGAAGAAACAATAGAGCTATTGGAACAGAGAAGGCTTTGAGGTATTATATATAAGAGGGGGAGAACGGCCATTCAACCCTAATTTTCACATTAGAGTGCTAGAAGGCCCATCACCCAGCAGCTTTCCCTTTCTTTTTTTTTCTTTTCTTTTTTTTCCTGTTATTCGGTTATTCCTCTCTAATTAGAAATGTGTCTTCTATTATAAATAAGGAAAAATTGTGAATAACCACCTGTACGATACACATATTTCAAAATAACCATCCCATTTTAGTTTGTGTTTAAATAATCATCTCTCATTTCCTTAACTTTTTCAAATACCCACCTCTTAACGGAATTTTCTAACGCCGTTAAGTGTGATGCCCAAATTCTTACTAAATTATCCTAACTCCCTCCAAAATTTCACTAATTACCCTACTAATCTATAATTTGACTGGTCAAATCATGATTAACATTTTGAAAATCTTTTTTTATTCAATTTTACAATTTTTTAAAGTATATATTTTTGATATATGACACGGTAATGGACACAAATTTCGAGACAATATTTAATCGCGTTTTTAATACTCAAGACGACGTTTTTTCGAAAAACGGACACCACTGTATGCCCTTTACGGGCACGAATTTTGAGATTCCCTACGAAACGAGTACCTACAAGCCGGCTTTTCGGGCACATACTTCGAGACGCCTTTTCCTGACGGAATACAAAGTTTTTTTGAAAAACGGACACCGGCTTGTAGGTACGGCGGTGTCCATTTTTCGAAAAAACGTGTTTTATCCAAAAAAATTGTCTCGAAGTACGTGCCCGAAAACCCGGCTTGTAGGTACTCGTTTCGTAGGGAATCTCAGAATTCGTGCCCATACACGGCGTACGGTGGTGCCCGTTTTTGAAAAAACGTCTCCCTGAGTATTAAAAACGCGATTGAATATTGTCTCGAAATTTTTGTGTCCATTACCGTGTCATATATCAAAAATTTATAGTTTTAAAAATTGTATAATTGAATAAAAAAAAAATTTTTAAAATGTTAATCATGATTCGTTGTCCGTTTTTCGAAAAAACTTTGTATTCCGTCCGAAAAAGGCGTCTCGAAGTACGTGCCCGAAAAGTCGGCTTGTAGGTACTCGTTTCGTAGGGAATCTCAAAATTCGTGCCCATAAAGGGCGTACGGTGGTGTCCGTTTTTCGAAAAAATGTCGTCTTGAGTATAAAAAACGCGATTAAATATTGTCTCGAAATTTGTGTCCATTACCGTGTCATATATCAAAAATTTATAGTTTAAAAAATTGTAAAATTGAATAAAAAGAAGATTTTTAAAATATTAATCATGATTTGACCAGTCAAATTATAGATTAGTAAGGTAATTAGTGAAATTTTGGAGGGAGTTAAAAAAGTTGCCCTAAAACTAACAGTGTTAAGATTTTCCGTTAAGAGGTGGGTATTTCAAAACGTGAACGTAAGTAGAGGTGGTTATTTAAATGCAAAACAATTTGGGGTGGTTATTTTAAAATTGGTGTATCTAACAGGTGGTTATTCACAATTTCCGAATCCGAATCCGAGAAAAAATGTTCGAATTCGAATAGGAGTTGGACCGGACTTGGACCTTGTGATTACTCCGACCGAGTCCGATCCGTAAAAGTCCGAGCCCAACTCCGTCGGCCCTTTCATTAAGTATTACTTTTACCATTGAATTTAAAAACTTTTTTATAAAAAAATAGGCAATTGTATTGGGCTAAAATGAAAACCCTAGCCTAGGTCCCTAAACATTTCACTCTCATTTCCCACTTCCCAGCCACCTTACTGCCTCTCTGGTTCTCTTGCAAGCTCAACCTTCACTGTCATCTCCCACAAAGAAACCGAGTCTTCGGTCTGCCGCCGTCCCTTGCTGGTCGTCGGTTTCACTCAGTCGCCGTCGCTCGCTGCTGTTCGTCGGTTCAGTCGCTCAGCCTCTGGGTTTCAGTCGCCGTCCCTTGCGGTGTTCGTCGCTTTCAGTCGTCCATGCGGTGTTCGTCGGTTTCAAAGGCTCAGCCTCGTCGGTCAGTCTTCACTGCCGGTCTGCCGCCGTTCCTTGTTGGCCGTCGATTTCACTCACCACAAACGTAAGCCTTCCCGCCTTCTCTTATCACGAAAGGTTTACAATTCTGTTTTGCTGGTCTATTTTTTTTGCTTGCAATGGAATTCTACATAAGCTTCAGCTACAATTCTGTTTGACTTGCAATGTAGCAAGCTTACGTAAACACACTTTAATAATCCTCACTCTTATCACGAAATGTACTCACTCACCACAATAATACTGAATTGTTGTTTTATTCTTGCCTTTCACCTGAATTTGTAATGTTATTTGTTGTGTTCGTCGGTTTTGCTTGCTGAATTTGTATGTAAATGGTGAAAAATGCATCGAACATTGAAATAATTTCCAAGTTCTAAGTGGACCGCATCACTATTTGATTGCTTATTACTTGCAGACTATATTATCAATACCATATGAGTAAATTAGACTAGTATTTGCATATTAAGATTAGCATAAAAATAAAAGTTCACGCAAGAAACAATCCATTAAATCATAATCTTAAGCGTACCCAACTGGCCATATCCTCAAATATTTTTCTAATAAATATGAGTTCAAATACACACTTTGATTCAAGTATTATTGAATACTACCATATAAAATACGACAAAATTCCTCGCCAAACATAAATAGATAAATATGACGAATCTAAAGGGATGGAGAATAAATATGAGTTCAAATACACACTTTAACTGTGATTTTTGTACTTTATATATTTTGTATAATTATTCAATGATTTTTGTCTAAAATAGGGATGGAGAATAATGAAGCATCTTCTAATCCTATCCTAGAAGAGTCCGTCAAAGAGAAAGATCCAACTATTCAAACTAGGAGGCAAGTGGAAGCTAACAAAGTTACCACTAATGTATCACATGTACAAGACAATGTAGATGAATGTAGTAGTGAGGAGGATTGCATGGTTGTTGGTAGTGGTGGGAGAAAATTAACTTCAGCGGTATGGACTCATTGTAAGAGATTAATGATTAACGGAGAACTCAAAGCAAGATGTAAAGGTTGTAAGAAATATTTTGTTGGAAAAAACTCTAGTGGAACTACACATTTGAAGGACCATATGAATAGATGTATGAAAGTCAAGAGAACATTAGATGTAAAACAACAAATTTTGCTAGCTAGTGCAAGTAGGAGTGGTAGTGCCACTATGAGTATGGGGAAAGACAAGTTTAACTCACAAGTTTCAAGAAATGAATTAGCTAACATGATTGTAATGCACGAATATCCTCTTGCTATGGTTGATCACATCGGATTTAAGAGATATTCTCAGAGTTTAAACCCGGAGTTCAAGGTCATTTCAAGGAACACTGTGAAATATGACATTATGAGAGATTTTAAGGAAGAAAAGTCTCACTTAATGAAGGTGTTAGCGGCAAGTGGAAGTAGGGTGGCGATCACAACAGATATGTGGAGTTGTGGCAATCAAAGAAAATGCTACATGGCTGTGACTGCTCATTTTATTGATGAGGATTGGATTTTGCAAAATCGTCTCATAAGGTAATCAATTATTCCTTACTTAGATGATAATATAAATGTATATGGTCTTTTGATTCATGTTTAATAGATTTAATTTGTAATGTATATGTTTTTCAATTTTGTTATGTTTATGTATGTTCCATGCCCACACAACAAAGATACAATTAGTAAGGCATTGATTGAAAGTTTAAAGAGTTTTAACTTAGATGAGAAGGTTTCTACTATTACTGTTGATAATTGCACAATTAATGATTCGATGATGGATATCTTGCGTGAGAAACTTACACCGAGTAAGCTTATCTTGGGTGGTTCTTATTTGCATATGAGATGTTGTGCTCACATTTTGAATCTAGTTGTGAATGATGGTTTGGATATTATTAGTGGTGCAATTGAGAAAGTTCATGGTATTGTAGCTTTTTGCACTTCAACACCAAAGAGGTATGAGAAGTTTGAAGATGCTTGTAATTATGTTAGAATTCCAATAACAAAAAAATTGAACTTTGATTGTAAAACAAGATAGAATTCGTGTTATGACATGTTAAAAGTTGCCATTTTGTACAAAGATGCTTTTACTAGGTTAGCCACAAAAGTTGAAAAAAGAGGAAAGGAAAATTTTGTTTTGCCTAGAAAAGAGGAGTGGCAAATGGCAAATGAAATATGTGATAAGTTGGCATTGTTTAGTAGAACAAGTGAGGCATTTTCCGGAAGAAACTATCCAACGACAAACCTGTATTTTCAAAAGGTTTGTGAAATTAGACTTGCATTGAGAAAATGGGTGAATTGTGAGAATGAAACAATTAAGATAATGGATTCAAAGATGATGATCAAGTTTGATAAATATTGGGATGTTATTAATATGATATTATCCGTAGCATTAGTTTTGGATCCTAGGAGGAAATTGGAATGTGTGTCTCTTTATTACCAACGTATTTATGGTAATAGTTATGAGGTGGAATGTGATAGGGTTAGAATGTTCTTAGTTGATTTGGCTATGGATTATGAATATGAAATACTTGATAAAGAAAGATCTCGTGGTACACCTTCTTCCATTGTAAATGATAAGGGTAAGAGGCCTATGGTTGACACCGAAGAGTATGAGGGCTTGTGGGAAAAACATGTTATGACACAACCACCAAATAGGTCTCGCAAATGTGAAGTAGAGACATACCTTAAAGATGAAAGGATAGTGGTTGAAGACTCTTTATTTAACCTTCTTACTTGGTGGAATGCGGAATCGAGCAAGTATCCTATTCTCTCTAGGATTGCGAGGGATCTTCTTGCGGTGCCTATTTCTACCGTTGCTTCAGAGAGTGCTTTTAGCGGGGGTGGTAGAGTTATTGGTCCGCATCGGAGTAGACTTCATCCGGACACTGTGGAAGCATTAATGCGTCTTCAAAGTTGGAGACTTCCTCAATTTAAAGGTAATTGGTCTAGCTTTTTGGATGTTCAACTATTATATTGTTATGTGTTTTTTTTAATAATATTGTTTTTTTTTAGATAACACAAAGGGTGATAATCTTCAATGTGCATCTATATTTGAGGATGAAGATGTGGATACTAAAGAAGAAGTATTAGATTAATGTAAGTTTACATGCAAATATAGTTTTTAAGTTGATTAGTTTCTTTTCTAACTATTGTTATTATTTATTATTGTTGTAGGCTTCAAAATGGATCTATTTGGACATCAAGATCATTGGAAGTTAAATTGTTGGAAACTCTTATTTTTATGATTGTATTTTGATGTAATATTGCAACTTGATTTATTATCGAGAGACAATGTTGTTGGTTGGTTGTTATGTTATGTTTGAGAACTACAAGAGTTAAGACATTTGATGTTGCTCAATTAGATTTCATAACTTTGAAGACAATTTTTTTTACTTTAATTTGGTATTTATCAATGATTTGGCAAAAGGTTACATCCGGAAATTTAGTGTTGACATGCCTTATTTGTTCTATACAACCCAATAAAGTAAGCATATTAAAATTGAAAACATCCATAATCATTAATCACTAAAAAAAAGGGAAAAAAGGTAAAGGGTCTCGGAGGTCCGTCGGAGTCGGAGTCTACTCGCAAACGGACTCGGATTTCGGAGTCGGACTCGGAGGTCCTACAGACATCACGGACCGGAGTCGGACCCTGTCCGTAACAGCCCGGCCTCCCGAGCTGCTAGCTTAACACCCTTAGAAATCTCATACTTCAATGAACATGGAATCCATAATAATAAGTAATACTTTAGATGAAACTTGCAGCGGAAACAACCTTAAAATACACGATCCTGGACCTGTGGGTTATGGGCCCACAAAACAATATCCTTTATTCCGAATCTCAAATAACACGATGTCTTTAACTCAAGTTCCCAGAACAATACAATAAATCAATGATATCTGATACGAACTATCTTAGCTTAAGCCCCAAGCTAAAACTTGAAATTTATTCTACAACTCTGTAAATGGAAGTTTTCAACATCCCGATATCTCCAAATCATTCCGAGCTTTCCATAATATACCTGAAAATAACAGAAGAAATAGAAAACAAGGAAAACATCCAAAATGAGTGGAAAACTCGTAACTCTTACTTCAGCCCGTTTAAAACATTTTCATTTCAAATTATTTTATTACTTGGAAATCAATCTTGGCAAACAATAATCTTTATTTAATAATATATGGCTGGCATAGCTCAATCCCCTTACACAAATCGCTGGCAATTATAGGCTTTGGACTCAATACGACCACTTCACTTCATTTTTGATTTATTGTTTAGCTCCTCTACCTATACCTTGCCCACTTTTCATTTCAGTTCATAAACTAGCCAGCCAAAACAAATATTATTGATAATCAACCAAAACACAGTTTCAATCACAACAACACATTCATATCTATGGCCATAATACGAACTAATTCACCAAAATAGAAGTACAAAACACATGGGCATGAAATAGATTTTGCTGAACATAAAAGTTACCTTAACCGCTTAATCCTTTCTTAGATCGATATATCATACTTCGAGAACTCTATAGTTCTGTTAGCTCTCTTGAACTCCATAATCAATATCCCAAAACATTCACCTCATAACAGAAACAACAATAGATATCAATAACCATTGACTACTCTTCACTAGTTACATACCTCGGTAAAATCAAACTTAATATGATTCCTATTACCTCTGAGTAACGAAATAAACATGTCTCACCAATATAACCTTCCTACAGCTTCCCCTGAGTAAGTAAGGTGCTAAGGATTAGTTTAAACAAGCTTTAGAACATGAATAGGTAAGCTAAACACAAGAGGATGCAAAGCTGTACTTACAGCATCCTGTTTGATGTTTCTATGGAGTTTTCTATACCTTTCCAAGGCTTTAAAGCTTGAACAAAGGATTGAAAAGATAAATATGGATGTCTAGAAGAGATATATATAAGAAAAGGTAGGTGTTTTTGAAGAAGAATTGGGTGAAAAGAACCGAAAACCCAAAACTGCTATTTATAGCAGGTAAATGGCGGTACCCTTAGGGGAGGGAAACCTCTTCTGGGTAAGGTCGGTTTCATGGAGTTTATGGGTGATTCTTACTTGAGGTGTTAGCTTGATGTGTTGGATTTTATGAATCCAAAGGGTTTTGGGATATCGACACCCAAGTAGCTGCTAAGAAGATTTCTTTGAGGATAGGTCTGAACTGAAACTTCAGCTGGCCAGGTTTTACTAACTAAGGAACTTACCCTATTTAGCCACGTAATTCTTGGGAATAAATGACCATTATAACCTTAAGACATCCCAAGCATGTCATATATCAAGTTTGGTTAGGTTCTAAGCTCGGATTCAACCCCGAAAGGCTCTTTAACTGGAAGTTCGTTGCTACCCGATAAAACGATCACTATACGATTTTCACAATCTTAATGAATAAGGTTCTTAAGGATCTTCTAACTTCTTTATTGGTTTCCAAAACCTTCCTAACCAATAAGAATGATAGATCTTACCCACTTTTGTCCTCATATGGTGTTGGAGAGTATTCTAATCTACTTTAAGCACTAAAACCAATTGGAACTTAACATAACTGACATCTCCAAGTAACTATCTTTCATCTAATACCTTAGAACCCTATAATCCTATATGAATAACTTAATATAATTACTTTAAACCCAAGCTGCTTAAAATTCAGGCTGTTACATTCTACCCCCCTTAAAATAAGTTTCGTCCTCGAAACTTCAAAACATAAACTCTAAGATCAACCTCAAATATCCTCAAATTACAACTCATATCTCATTGTCTCATTCTCAAAGTTATAGAGCTCTAATCTCTTGTTCTTCGCTTCTATCTTTCAGAACTTGAACTCCATACACACTTTCCCAAAGATCTTTTATCCCCGCTATGTGGCTAACTCAGCACACGGTCGCAGGGTTGCTCTGATACCATTTGTAACAGCCCGGCCTCCCGAGCTGCTAGCTTAACACCCTTAGAAATCTCATACTTCAATGAACATGGAATCCATAATAATAAGTAATACTTTAGATGAAACTTACAGCGGAAACAACCTTAAAATACACGATCCTGGACCTGTGGGTTATGGGCCCACAAAACAATATCCTTTATTCCGAATCTCAAATTACACGATGTCTTTAACTCAAGTTCCCAGAACAATACAATAGATCAATGATATCTGATACGAACTATCTTAGCTTAATCCCCAAGCTAAAACTTGAAATTTATTCTACAACTCTGTAAATGGAAGTTTTCAACATCCCGATATCTCCAAATCATTCCGAGCTTTCCATAATATACCTGAAAATAACAGAAGAAATAGAAAACAAGGAAAACATCCAAAATGAGTGGAAAACTCGTAACTCTTACTTCAGCCCGTTTAAAACATTTTCATTTCAAATTGTTTTATTACTTGGAAATCAATCTTGGCAAACAATAATCTTTATTTAATAATATATGGCTGGCATAGCTCAATCCCCTTACACAAATCGCTGGCAATTATAGGCTTTGGACTCAATACGACCACTTCACTTCATTTTTGATTTATTGTTTAGCTCCTCTACCTATACCTTGCCCACTTTTCATTTCAGTTCATAAACTAGCCAGCCAAAACAAATATTATTGATAATCAACCAAAACACAGTTTCAATCACAACAACACATTCATATCTATGGCCATAATACGAACTAATTCACCAAAATAGAAGTACAAAACACATGGGCATGAAATAGATTTTGCTGAACATAAAAGTTACCTTAACCGCTTAATCCTTTCTTAGATCGATGTATCATACTTCGAGAACTCTATAGTTCTGTTAGCTCTCTTGAACTCCATAATCAATATCCCAAAACATTCACCTCATAACAGAAACAACAATAGATATCAATAACCATTGACTACTCTTCACTAGTTACATACCTCGGTAAAATCAAACTTAATATGATTCCTATTACCTCTGAGTAACGAAATAAACATGTCTCACCAATATAACCTTCCTACAGCTTCCCCTGAGTAAGTAAGGTGCTAAGGATTAGTTTAAACAAGCTTTAGAACATGAATAGGTAAGCTAAACACAAGAGGATGCAAAGCTGTACTTACAGCATCCTGTTTGATGTTTCTATGGAGTTTTTCTATACCTTTCCAAGGCTTTAAAGCTTGAACAAAGGATTGAAAAGATAAATATGGATGTCTAGAAGAGATATATATAAGAAAAGGTAGGTGTTTTTGAAGAAGAATTGGGTGAAAAGAACCGAAAACCCAAAACTGCTATTTATAGCAGGTAAATGGCGGTACCCTTAGGGGAGGGAAACCTCTTCTGGGTAAGGTCGGTTTCATGGAGTTTATGGGTGATTCTTACTTGAGGTGTTAGCTTGATGTGTTGGATTTTATGAATCCAAAGGGTTTTGGGATATCGACACCCAAGTAGCTGCTAAGAAGATTTCTTTGAGGATAGGTCTGAACTGAAACTTCAGCTGGCCAGGTTTTACTAACTAAGGAACTTACCCTATTTAGCCACGTAATTCTTGGGAATAAATGACCATTATAACCTTAAGACATCCCAAGCATGTCATATATCAAGTTTGGTTAGGTTCTAAGCTCGGATTCAACCCCGAAAGGCTCTTTAACTGGAAGTTCGTTGCTACCCGATAAAACGATCACTATACGATTTTCACAATCTTAATGAATAAGGTTCTTAAGGATCTTCTAACTTCTTTATTGGTTTCCAAAACCTTCCTAACCAATAAGAATGATAGATCTTACCCACTTTTGTCCTCATATGGTGTTGGAGAGTATTCTAATCTACTTTAAGCACTAAAACCAATTGGAACTTAACATAACTGACATCTCCAAGTAACTATCTTTCATCTAATACCTTAGAACCCTATAATCCTATATGAATAACTTAATATAATTACTTTAAACCCAAGCTGCTTAAAATTCAGGCTGTTACATTCTACCCCCCTTAAAATAAGTTTCGTCCTCGAAACTTCAAAACATAAACTCTAAGATCAACCTCAAATATCCTCAAATTACAACTCATATCTCATTGTCTCATTCTCAAAGTTATAGAGCTCTAATCTCTTGTTCTTCGCTTCTATCTTTCAGAACTTGAACTCCATACACACTTTCCCAAAGATCTTTTATCCCCGCTATGTGGCTAACTCAGCACACGGTCGCAGGGTTGCTCTGATACCATTTGTAACAGCCCGGCCTCCCGAGCTGCTAGCTTAACACCCTTAGAAATCTCATACTTCAATGAACATGGAATCCATAATAATAAGTAATACTTTAGATGAAACTTACAGCGGAAACAACCTTAAAATACACGATCCTGGACCTGTGGGTTATGGGCCCACAAAACAATATCCTTTATTCCGAATCTCAAATTACACGATGTCTTTAACTCAAGTTCCCAGAACAATACAATAGATCAATGATATCTGATACGAACTATCTTAGCTTAATCCCCAAGCTAAAACTTGAAATTTATTCTACAACTCTGTAAATGGAAGTTTTCAACATCCCGATATCTCCAAATCATTCCGAGCTTTCCATAATATACCTGAAAATAACAGAAGAAATAGAAAACAAGGAAAACATCCAAAATGAGTGGAAAACTCGTAACTCTTACTTCAGCCCGTTTAAAACATTTTCATTTCAAATTGTTTTATTACTTGGAAATCAATCTTGGCAAACAATAATCTTTATTTAATAATATATGGCTGGCATAGCTCAATCCCCTTACACAAATCGCTGGCAATTATAGGCTTTGGACTCAATACGACCACTTCACTTCATTTTTGATTTATTGTTTAGCTCCTCTACCTATACCTTGCCCACTTTTCATTTCAGTTCATAAACTAGCCAGCCAAAACAAATATTATTGATAATCAACCAAAACACAGTTTCAATCACAACAACACATTCATATCTATGGCCATAATACGAACTAATTCACCAAAATAGAAGTACAAAACACATGGGCATGAAATAGATTTTGCTGAACATAAAAGTTACCTTAACCGCTTAATCCTTTCTTAGATCGATGTATCATACTTCGAGAACTCTATAGTTCTGTTAGCTCTCTTGAACTCCATAATCAATATCCCAAAACATTCACCTCATAACAGAAACAACAATAGATATCAATAACCATTGACTACTCTTCACTAGTTACATACCTCGGTAAAATCAAACTTAATATGATTCCTATTACCTCTGAGTAACGAAATAAACATGTCTCACCAATATAACCTTCCTACAGCTTCCCCTGAGTAAGTAAGGTGCTAAGGATTAGTTTAAACAAGCTTTAGAACATGAATAGGTAAGCTAAACACAAGAGGATGCAAAGCTGTACTTACAGCATCCTGTTTGATGTTTCTATGGAGTTTTTCTATACCTTTCCAAGGCTTTAAAGCTTGAACAAAGGATTGAACAGATAAATATGGATGTCTAGAAGAGATATATATAAGAAAAGGTAGGTGTTTTTGAAGAAGAATTGGGTGAAAAGAACCGAAAACCCAAAACTGCTATTTATAGCAGGTAAATGGCGGTACCCTTAGGGGAGGGAAACCTCTTCTGGGTAAGGTCGGTTTCATGGAGTTTCTGGGTGATTCTTACTTGAGGTGTTAGCTTGATGTGTTGGATTTTATGCATCCAAAGGGTTTTTGGATATCGACACCCAAGTAGCTGCTAAGCAGATTTCTTTGAGGATAGGTCTGAACTGAAACTTCAGCTGGCCAGGTTTTACTAACTAAGGAACTTACCCTATTTAGCCACGTAATTCTTGGGAATAAATGACCATTATAACCTTAAGACATCCCAAGCATGTCATATATCAAGTTTGGTTAGGTTCTAAGCTCGGATTCAACCCCGAAAGGCTCTTTAACTGGAAGTTCGTTGCTACCCGATAAAACGATCACTATACGATTTTCACAATCTTAATGAATAAGGTTCTTAAGGATCTTCTAACTTCTTTATTGGTTTCCAAAACCTTCCTAACCAATAAGAATGATAGATCTTACCCACTTTTGTCCTCATATGGTGTTGGAGAGTATTCTAATCTACTTTAAGCACTAAAAAAAATTGGAACTTAATATAACTGACATCTCCAAGTAACTATCTTTCATCTAATACCTTAGAACCCTATAATCCTATATGAATAACTTAATATAATTACTTTAAACCCAAGCTGCTTAAAATTCAGGCTGTTACACTGTCAAACGGACTCGGAGTTCGGACTCGGAGGTGAATACAGACTCCACTTATATTCCGGACCGAAGATGGAGTTTGCTACCTCCGATTCGAGTCCGACCCGTTGCCATCCCTAACTACTAGTGTTATATGCACGCGTCTCATCCTGAATCATTTAAAAAAAATTGATAAAAATATAATACTACCACCGTTGTTTTTTAGTTGCAATGGTTTTCTTAAACGGATTTTTTCCAAAGGTTGCAATGTTTCTTATTCTTACCTTATTTAGTTTAAAAAAACCTATAAAATTACTATATTACCATTACTAAATATAATTAACATCACTTATTAAAATATAATAATAGATTATTACCAATTAATCTTAACTCATTCAACCTAATTAGCCGCCGCCCCACCAAATTAACCTAACCCCCACCCCCAACCATTTCTCTACCATTTTCAACCTCTCCCCCCTTCACTCAACCTTCCTCTGTAAAAATCACCGGCATCACCACTAATCATCGCCAAGGTCGGACTCAACACCACCCACCAAGGCTGAAATCGTCCGAAAACACCACCACCAAGGCCGAAAACGGCCGAAAACACCACCGCCGAAGCCGGAAATGGCCGAAATTACCACCACCAAGACCATATTTGTTGTCCCCAAACCTTATATAGCAAAAAATGACCAAATATGCTGTGGTGTGGTGGTTTTCGCGTAATTTTCGGGAGGTGGTGTGGTTGTTTTCGGGGGTATTGTGGTGGTATGTGGTGGTGTGCGATTTTATCGGGGGTATTGTGGTGGTATGTGGTGGTGTGCGATTTTATCGGGGGTGTTGTGGCCAAGGTTTGTGTTTGTGTGCGATTTTATCGGGGGGTGCTGTGGCCAAGGTTTGTGGTGGTGTGCGATTTTATCGGGGGGTGTTGTGGGCAAGGTTTGTGGTGGTGTGCGATTTTATCGTGGGGTGTTGTGGCTAAGGTTTGTGGTGGTGTGCGATTTTTTCGGGGGGTGTTGTGGCCAAGGTTTGTGGTGGTGTGCAATTTTTTCGGGGGTGCTGTGGCCAAGGTTTGTGGTGGTGTGCGATTTTTTCGGGGGGTGCTGTGGCCAAGGTTTGTGGTGGTGTGGTGGTGTGGTGGTGGTTTTGTGGTTTGTGGTGGTGTGGTGGTGTGCGATTTTTGGTGTTTTTAGTGGTGTGGTGGTGGTCGAACTAGCGTAGGGTGGGTTTTTGGTGGCAGTGAAGGTGGTGGGTGATGGTATTCTTCATAATTAATTACATAGCAATAGTCCCTACTCCCCTTAATTATATATCCAAACATTTACCTAATACCACATTAAATTTTTTGCATTGGTTCCCTTTTTTTAGAAACATTGCAACTAAATAAAATTGGAGGTAGTATTTAGTTTATTTAGAGTGTTTGGTATTTGTTTATTCAAAATTTTAAAAAGTGAAAACAGCTAGTTATGGAGGTTCCATTTAATTAGGAATTACAAAAAAAATGTTGATTTTTGGTGTCCCCCCTCTTCACTTATAGAATAGAGATTACTAGTCTTATATGCACGCGATGCGTGCGCCAAATTGCTTTTTTATATTATATAATGGATTATATAAGTAGGATTATCATACTCGTTACAAAATATCTATAAGAAATGATGATCTCGATACAAATGACCTTATTTTTCTATGTGACCCAAGTATCAAATATTAATTATTAACGACATTGTGTACGAAAATCTTTAATCTACTTGGATTCTCTTGTATACCACATGTACTCCTCAGCCAATCAGTTCAGATAAGTTGTTTCCAAGGGAAAATAACATGAGTTTAATGTCTTAAATTAAAATTGATTTAACAAAGAATAAATTAAGCTATCCACATGAAGCTATATAGCTATCATCCTTAAAATTTGAAATCAAAATAATTAAAACTTTGAGCTATAATAAAGTCAATTTTACCACAGATTAGAGTATTTAATCACAGATCAATCTATTTTAACATTACCAATGTGGAGGAATTCAATTGGTGACACCTTCCTTACGAATAAACAAAGCAATTACCGAAAACAAAAAGTATATTAATTATGAAAAAAAACTAATGACATCACATAGATTACATTAAAAAATGAATAAATAAAGTTTATTATTCACTCTACAAAAAGGGATATTTTTTTGCTTTTAATACTCACTTTATAGTGCATATGAGTACATGAGCAAGGAAAATGTAGATATACTAAAATATGAAAGTTTCCGTTTATTATTTAGATATCCCGTAAAAATTAGAAACATCTACTGATAGGTTTTAGTCGTATCACCTAATCAAAAATAAACCTACAGTCCTCTAACTATGGTAGTCAATGGAAGCAGGGTCGAATCCACAGGGAGACAGAGTTTCTAAATTAATATTCAATCAATTAGCTACTTCAAACGAAATCATAGAAGAATTAACTGAACTAAAGATTAAGCTAAGGAAGACAGATTAAATCGAGGAATTGACTATGGACTAAAAACCTAGGGTATTAGGTCGGTCCACCATGCTTATACCAATCAAATAGGGTCAACTACTATCAAAACCTAAGTCAAGAGTCGGGGGATTAAAGCATGTGTTGAGATATGGTTAAGACTCAGCGCTCATAGTTCAACATACGCCGCATGTTCACTAACGTAATCAGAACTACTGACGTGTCCTAGGCCTCTAGTCGTAAGACGGATCTGTGCAAACAACTATTAACCAAAAGCAATCAATGAAATTGTACACTGACATTAATTACTCCATAAGAACAAACCACATCACAATCACTCTAATCAAGCCCTAGAAATTGATAGAAATCTAAATCACAATCATGGTATAAACATGGCTTTCCTATCTAACACCCTGAAAGAGAACTACTCACTCATAATCGAATTAACAACAACAAAACTAATATGAAACCCTAACAATTGCATCATGAATTACTAAATAACTAAGCTAAGCAATTGAGAATAATAAAAGAGATTAGGGTAAAGAGGAATACCAATTGACAGAAAGCAGGAACTTTTATTGAAATCGAATAGGTTCAATCACCTTTAATCTAATATAAAGTGTTTAAACTAAGCTATTGACTATGAGAAATAAACTAGAGTAATAGCTAATGAAAGATAATAAAAGATGTCTCTAAAATAATGAGGAAAAGGTATTTATAATACCCCTCAAGTCTAGCTAAAAACGGAATTAAAAAGACGAAATCCGCAAACTCGGGCACAGGACCCGATCAGGCCAACAACCACCCGATCGGGCCCACACACATTGTCAGCACACTTTCCTCCTGGGCTCCTGGTAGCAGCAGCGCAACATCAAATGGCGAGAAATTTGGCCGACCCGATCCAGCACCCGATCGGGTCTGTGATCGGGTCCTCAGCGAACAAGGCTCAGCGTTCGTTTTGATGCGTGCAATCAACAGCGGCTTGAATGGAGGAGACCCGATCGGGTCGGCACATTATGCCCGATCGGGTCTGGGCACATGGGTGCTCGCCCGATCGGATCGGGCATGCCTTGCCCGATCGGGTCCGCAACTTCTCGACCCGATCAATATTTCTTTGCCCGATCGGGCCATTTTTGCCCGATCAGAGTACGGAAAACTCCATTTTGACTCTTTGGCTCTCAACTCTTCACGTTTAGAGGTCTTGGGACCTCCTAAACTACCCATAAAGCTCGTGAGCCGTCCTACGTGCCTCGTAACATCTCGTAAAGTTGTGGTTGCTTCCAAATGGCTCGGGAATAGGGAGAAAACTCCCTAAAACCTGCAATTCAACACTAAAACACAAAACCACAACTATATACGATAGTTAGCACAAAATAGCTCCCAAGAGCTCCAATGACGCACAAATTAGCTTGTAAATAAGGGAGAAAAGTTTATATAAATACGTGATATCATCTACCTACCATAGGCATTAGCTCATCATTTAACAAAATCATGCCAAATTTCAAAACCCCATCATCTCCTTTCATAACCACAATTTTCTTTTACATACATTTTCCTCTCTAATCGTCTAACGTACCTAATTTATTCATCCTAATCTTCCCTCTCTTTCCTCTAGAATGCACCAACTTTTTAATAATCCACCCCCATATTTTTCTTCTTTAATTTCTATCTAATTTATCTTGAATATTTCTACCTTTTCTTTTCTTGTTCTAGAAACCCAAGAAGTTGACGCAATAAACAACAACATTAAACAATGGCGATTGAGCAGAGAATGTTGAGCAAGCACGCGGTTTATGTACATTTTGATACATAAATCTGCTTCTTAAGATATGACAATGGTGGAATTTAAGCCGAAAAGTTGAGGATTTCTTGTTGAATGTGACGATTCAAGCACGCGGCAACGATATCATTACACGCGCCACCGATGTTTGATGAGACTTCCATGAGAAGTTATTTTTCTTTTTGTTTTCAGGCTTGTTCCTCTCTCTCGATTTTTTTTATCAAGCAACCCAAAAACTAAAATCTAATAATAATCTGATTATTCCAGATTTTTTATGTACTAATGAGTTTTGCTTTCTGGGTTATTGCTAAGATGAAAACATATTGCGAGATATGGATTTTAGTGATTAGATGTTATCTAATAAATAATTTTTGTATATGAATGGAGTTTTGCTAATAATGGAAGAAAGGTGATGGAAATGCTGGATTTTTGAAGATGGAGAGAACAAAAAAGAGTGCAGTTTTTTTTTAGGTAAACATGTAAGCTTTGTATTAATAGTAGCACAAACATCCCATACATCCAAACATCAACCTAGCATCCTAACAATCAAAGCAAACTCTCTAACATTTGAGAGTATTAAACCAAGTTACATCATCATTCAACCACCTAGCATTAAGTAAACCATCTATTCTATTACACACAGATTGTTTAATAGAATCTATCACTACTGCAGGTCTTGGCACAGCTCCATGCCACATGGCTTGATTTCTTGCCTTCCAAACATGGTACACACAAGCAGTGAAAGCACATAGCCTAACTCTTCTTTGATTCTTGCTCTGGTTCCTCTTTCTCCACCATCTCTTCCAAACTGTATGCACACAGTCAGCCTCCTGGGATTTGATCCCCACCCATTCATAAATCTCCTTATTACAAAGCTTACTGAAATCACACCTAAAGAACAAATGGTGGGAATTTTTAGTAGCTTTCCCACACAAACAACACACATCAGTATCAATAATACCAGTTTTAACAAGCTTAGCTCTTGTTTCAAGTTTATCCAAGGCAACCATCCAAGCAACAAAAGCATGCTTTGGGATGTTAAACCTATTCCACACCCAATAGTGCCAACTGACTCTAGGAATATCCTGCTTCAACCAAAGATACACCTTCTTGATGCTGTACTTCTGTTGAAACTGCAGTGAATGTAGAAATCCCTGCTTCAGATCATCCTTTATCTTACAGAGCTTCTTGAAACTCCAGCTTGCTTGACTAGGGGCAGTGAACCCCCACCAATCCTGATCTTTAATGTAAAAGTGATGGATCCATTTAACCCATAGATTATCCTTCTTTTCAGCAATCTGCCATACATACTTCCCCATTGCTGCACAATTCCAAGTAAAGCAATCCCTAACACCCAAACCTCCTTCAACCTTCTTCCTACATACCAAATCCCAAGCTATAGGGGGAGGTCTATTTGAATTAACTTTACCTTCCCACAAAAAACATCTACATAGTTGAGTGACTCTATGTAAAAGTTTTTTAGGGAGAATAAACACCTGAGCCCAATACATGTTGATACTCAGTAGAACAGAATTGACCAGTACCACCCTAGCAACATAATATAAGTTTTTAGAGCCCCAACAATGGATTCTAGCTAGCATTTTATCAATAAGCACATCACAATCTGCCATAGAAAGCTTCCTGGCATTCAAAGGAACCCCTAGGTACCTAAATGGAAGGGTACCAAGAGAGAATCCTGAAATTTGCAACATATCATCCTGAACCTCCTTCTCAACACTACCAAAATAGATAGCTGTCTTATCATTATTTGCTTGCAAACCTGAGGCAGCCCCAAAGGTAGAAATAGCTCTCAAAAGTAACATCATAGAAGGGATATCTCCTTTGCAAAATAATAACAAATCATCAGCAAACACCAGATGAGTGATCTTTAATTGCTTACACCTGTAGTGGTATGAAAAATCCTTCCTCTCCCCAACCACAGCAAGAACTCTATTGAGGTACTCCATACAGATTACAAATAGCAGGGAGACATGGGATCACCTTGCCTAATGCCCCTAGCTCCTTTGAAAAAACTAGACATCTCACCATTTATACTAATGGAGTAACTAGGAGTACTAACACAAACCATCACCCAGTTAATAAACACCTCAGGAAAATTTAAAGCTTGAAGCATTTGCTCAATAAACACCCAACTCACACTATCATAAGCTTTCTGTAGATCTATCTTTATAGTGCATTTAGGTGTATGATTTTTCCTACCATACATACTAATAAGTTCTTGGCAGAGTAAAATATTATGCATAATACTTCTACCAGCAACAAAAGCACCTTGAGATTCATTGATAATGCCAGAAAGCACCTCTTTAAACCTACTACTAATCATCTTACTAATGATTTTATATATTACATTGCAGCAAGCTATGGGTCTGAATTGAGTTACCTTGGAAGGTTGAGAGCACTTAGGTAACAGAACCAGATTAGTAGTATTAATCTGCTTCAACATCGTCCTAGTGTGGAAGAAGTTCAGAACTGCACCAGAAACCTCCTCACCAAGCACATGCCAAGCTGTCTTGAAAAATTTGCAAGAATAACCATCAGGTCCAGGAGCTTTTGTGTCATCAATTGAGAACAAAGCCCTCCTAACATCCTCCCTAGAAAAGGGTCTGGCCACTAATTGCTTCTGATCCTCAGTGAGAAGAGAACCTCTCCTCACTATATTTGACTTAACAGATTGCTTCTAAGGACAAGCAGTTCCCAACAAACCAGTGTAGTACTCTATAAATGCATGAGCTACCTGTTCATTTCCCTTCATCTCCTCCCCCTGGAAATATTGCACCCTAAACACTCTGCAATGCAATCTTTTTTTCTTTAGATAGGAATGGAAAAAGGAAGTATTCCCATCTCCATCCCTCAACCAGCTCACCTTAGCTCTTTGCTGAAGAAAGCTCAACCTTGCATTATTCTTCAAACCATACTCAGCTCTTGCATCACATTCTTCTTTAATCAAATCTAGATTTTGTGGATCACTATGTAGCCTCTCTTGAATCAGAGCCAACTTCCCTCTGGCAATGTCAGCAGCTACCTCAATGTCACTAAACTGTTCATTATTCAGCCTCCTAAGAGGAATTTTCAGTTTTTTAAGTTTCTGGACCACACCAAACATAGGAACTCCCTCTACAACACCATTCCAACCATCCTCTACCACATCCAGAAAACTAGGAGCCAGGCACCACATATTATAAAATTTAAAAGAGCTTCTCCTCCTGACACTCAGTTCAATAGGAGAAAAAACACAAGGACAATGATAAAAAAGCCCTTCAGAAAGAAAAACAGCTTCAGAGTTCTGAAAAACATCCACCCAAGCCTCATTCACCACCACTCTATCAATTTTAGAAACAACTCTAACCCCTGCTTGCTGCTTATTATTCCAAGTGAAAAATGGACCATTCATCTTATGATCCATAAGACCACAATCCACCAATCATCTCCTAAAATCCACCACTTCATTCAGTGTAACTGGCTGCCCTATTATTTCATCAAGATTCAAAACATTATTGAAATCTCCCATCACCACCCAAGGACCAGTCATTCCTTGCCCAATAATTCCTAATTCCTTCCACAATCCCATTCTGAGTTTAGGATCATTATGAGCATAAACAAAAGTGCACCAAAACCCAACCTGTGTTGCAATATGAGAAGCTTGAACATGAATCAACTGATCAGTAACTCTCACAATATTTACATTGAAACAGCCAGGCTGCCACACACACCAAATTCTACCACCTCTATGCTGCTGATAATTACAGCAAACACTCCAATTATCACACACTTTAGGGAAGACTTTAAAGAAATTAACAGCCTTAACCTTAGTCTCTAGGAGACCAAATAGCCCTATTTTATTTTGATGAAGAAATTGCCTAATTTCTCCATGTTTCCAGGAGCTATTTAATCCCCTAGTATAACTGAACGCTTTTGAAAACCACCCCTCTCATTTGTTTTTTAAAAGAATTAAAAGCTTTGGTAAAGAGGTTATTTTTGACAGTTTAGTAGTTATCATTTTTATAAGAAAAAAATAACTGCTCAACATCCTCAATTTTAGGAGGAAATCGTGGAATTTCATACCCATAAATTTTGAGTTTCCGTTTTTCGCTATTAATTAGTTCTGGTTAGTGTTTTTGTTTCTTGGCAATCGTGGTGAGCAGTTGTGATTATAGTATTTTTTCCTTTTTACTTTTTCTATTAGTTGTGGTTAAATTATTTTTTTCTTTTTTATTTATTTTTCTATTTTTGGTGTCCCCCACCCGTTCCTTTATATAATAGAGATATGGATGTCCATTATCCATCGCCAATATCTTCTAGGATATTCTGTATCTAGGTTGGTACTTTATTGGGCTTATTGTGATCCAAGGAAATCCTAATTCCTATGTATATATATACCCCTTTAGTGGTTGAATAAGATAACCAATTCTATTCTCTGATATCTCTCCCTTATTTTGTAACACGTTATCAACACCATAAAAGATTTTTTTCGTGAAAGTCCCTGCCCTTGTCATCTTCTATTTATGTCATCTTCAAAATTTTCCCCGTAAAACCACACAATCCCCTTACTTCAATTACAGAGCCTCAAACACCACCGCAAGTTACTAACCCACTGCCATTGCCGCAAGTTACTAACACACCACAAGTTATTCTTTGTCATCAGCTGTCAGTCGCGGCCACACATTGCTGCCAACGCACCCCGCCGCTGCCGCCCCGTTCCGAGCCGGCCTTCTCCGTCGACTCTGTAAGTCCTCTATCAATTGAAAGACTTTTTATCACCATCTACCTTTACAAACAAGGGTTTTGAAATGGGTATTGTCAATTTGGAGTGCTTCCTCAAAATTTCTTAATCTGAATCCGCTTCGGCTCGATTCGAGAGGGATAAACAGAGGGATTTCTGGAGCTTCAAAAGATCAGACTTTTGGTGGGTCTTTGAGATTTGTCATTGGCAAAGAGAAATGAAATGAGAGTAAGTTTTGATTGATTCATTCCAATCTTCTCTTAAAAGAAGTTATGTGGCTTTTGATCTGAGTTGCTGTAATATTGTGTCTTCTTCCATAGATGGCTTCTGTTGTAGCTAGATTTGATCTTTTTCTCTCACTAGTTGTTGCACCGCGCGCTATGGGCGCGTTACCCCAAGGTATCATATACTAATTATAAAAATTGAGGGGTAATTAATTGGTAATTAGGTCTAAAGAATTCCTTTGTGGAAGTTATTTCTTCTTGTATTGGGTAGGTATTGATGTATTGTTAATCACAACATGCTAATCTAAATTGTTGTGAATCGATAATCATGTAGAATCAAGCTAGCTAAATTTATATAACTTTAAAATAGTGCAGGTTTTAGCTAAAAGGTCCTTATGTCATCCAACATCGTTATTTCTCTGCCCAAAGATAAAGAACCTACGGCAAAGGCAAATATCAATGTAGCTTATATATACATCAATTAGGTTGGCAATTGTTAGCCGAAAAGAATTCTTAGAAGGCTTAAAAGTTCTTCTAGGCAATATCATCATTTTCCACTGAAAACTATGTTAAGACACCACTAAAAGCTTTGTTCCTAGAAAACGCAATGGTTGGGCCAACTTGCATCAAAAAGTGGGTGGTGCGAAGTTGATCCTAGACATTTCTAAAGGTATGCTAATCATGTTGTCCATTTAGATGTTTTTTGAAGTTTAAAATCAATCACATAATTGTAACGCTTTGATATCACAAGATGGGTAAACCAATACTATTTAATAATCAATAAAAACGACTCTAATAAAATTTTGCTCGAGTTTCCTTTTTATAATGGACAGACCACGATATAGGGGACAATGAAAAACATGTTAAGTATCAAAATATATTTCCAACATTTAAAATTGTACGTTCTGTGCAGAAGCAACCAATATCAATATCAGAGCATGACTAAATAACTCAATCCTATCTATGTGATCTAATCTATAATTAGTACATACATTACAAAACTTGAAAATAAATAAACTAATAAACGTTACATCTGAAAAATACGTTAGCAAAGATAAGATACCAACATTTCGCCTTACTAAAAAAAGCCTTTGAAGTCATAGAATCATTAAAAAATTTGAAAACAAAGCCAAGATACCAATCAAGAAACCATTTGTTTGATAGTCGCCTCTAACTGCTAATGAAGACTCATGATTTATAGGATAACATAACTATTACAAAGAGACAATAAAGGCTTCCGTTGTGACTAATAACCCAACAACAACAACGAGCACCACCGTAGAAAACAACGACAATAACAAGGATAGCAGCGACTACAACCATACAACTCAACCATAATCCAACAACAACAACAACAACAAAACCCCGACGACATAACAACGCAACAACGCAACAACAATAATCAAGAATCACAAATAAGTTCCTAATTCAATTGAACCCTAATTTAAAAAAATAACAATGAAGTGTGGCACCTTTAGAAATCAGGCAAAAGAGCAGCAATACGTATGGATGAACGATGAAACCTTTGTAGATGTGCAAAGTGCCACCACGGATGAGCAGGGAAGCTCTTACAGATGGACAACAACTCGAGATGGAGAAAGAGGACTGAGAACGAAGGAGAGGCAGCCCCCCCTCCTAAAGTGCAGCAAAACAAAACAAAATCAAAAGAACCAGAACTACAAATCTCAGGTTCACCTGAAGATCACGAAAATAAACAAAATCATGAAATAACCCAAAGAAAACTATGATACATCCCTTTAGAATAGCATGACAGGTACTTATAGTCGTTAGTTTGTCCATTGTGCTACCAATTTGCATAATATAAGCCTGAAATATATTTTACCCCCAAATGTTTTTTAGCTTAGGCTAATTGCATCATTCCACGTAAAGAGACAATTGAAAATAACATGCAACATTTCGAGTTCCTCAACGTCATTCTCCTCATGAATCGATATTCCACTTGCTCGACTTGTTCTGGATACCTTTGATCGAATAGCAAGAGCGGTAGGAAACCCGTTTGAGGCCCAAGAGATGCTGACAAGTGAGGAATTACGCGATGATTTTCTTGACAGGTAAATATCTCCCTTATCTTCCTTACCATCTAGAAGTTGTTTGAGTTCATCTCTAATTTAGAATCCAATCGACTGGAAGGTGAATACAAATAGTAAAGAAATTTCCTAATAATTACCTGACAACAAAACCACATGTTATTAAGGTTGCATCCTCCTCACCCTAAAAAGTTTCAAGAAGATTAAGTTATGACAAAGTTACATAAGTTGCAATTAGTTATGATATAAGTTTCAATAAAAGTCAATAAGTTCAATTTAACTGACTTCACCTACATTCACGTGAAGACAACACATCCTAACTTTGACATAATGGGAAAAAAGCCTCATCTAGGATCAAGCAAAGGTTTCTTAAAAATGATGCAATCATATATTCCCAAAGAGAATTGTAAAGCACCACACCTTTTGAACCCGGTTTGTCAACCTTGTCATTACACTCTTCAGCTTACGCAATCTATCTAGATTAGGGCTGTTAATCTATCATCATTCTTATCAAGATTACAATATTAAAGTCAGGGAAGAAAATCCAACACATCATAATCAAGAAAGACATTATAAATTAGCAATAGTTACCCAAAGAATTGATCATTGAACTTATCAAGGATGCAAATCATCAAACATAAAATATAGATTTGTTGCGAAATTGCATTATGGAAAACTTAGTACTAAACTTACCTTAGAAGTAAGCTCATCTAAAGCAGAATAAGCAGCAGTTTCCAACTTCGTGGTATGAGCATCAAGATAGCTACCAATTGCTTCTAGCATTTCTTCTAATGCCCGGAATTCGAATGGGAAATCTATGTTCAGCATGTGTTTTACTCATAAGTAATCAATAAGTTTAACTTATCAAAATGTAGAACAATTTTCCTCACGAATAATCAAGTTAATTGTCATTCTATCCTAAATCAATATCATACACTTTCAATTCATCTAGCAACAAAAAAGCTTATTTTTTCTTTATTTGAGGTGAGGGTCAATTATTAGCAGGCCAGCTTGCTCTTCCTCTTCTCCTAACCCTTCCAAAAGAGAACCTGGAGCAACCAACCTTCTCTGCAACTGCTCAACCATTGGAATCAGATTCTCATCAATTGGATCCCAAAGCCATACCTAACCCCAATAACAAAAATAATCCCATTTTATATGACAATCAGAAGAAGTAGAAAGGAAATAAAAATCTTGATCAAGCCTTTTTTTCTTTCTGGTGAAACTAAGGATATCGACCGCCAAAAGCCATTAAAGGTCAGGAATTATAGATAAGACTCGTATTTCAAATAATTTTAAAAGGTATCAAGGAATTAAACCATCCAATAACCATTAATTCTCGAATTTAGATTATTCAACAATATGCCAAACGAATCTGAAAACGCAATTGAGAACAATGACCATTAATTAGGTCGTTTAAGTTTTGAACTTTGAAAATCTAGCAAAAAATGAAATGAGAAAAAACTAACCTTTATTTAGAGAAAATGAGAGAATTTTAGCAAACGGTTAATTGAGCACCCTAAATCGTTGTGTGTGTGAGACTGATTACAATTTCGTGTTTAGCCGTGTACCAAGATCCATATCGAATAAATTTAAATTTGCTCTTTCCATAACAATGATGACTTCAATTAAGAAGAATCATGTAAACAATTTTGATAAAATGCGAAAATTAAATTCAAATTTATAAAGAATATGCAAACTTCGAAGAAAATAAATGGGTAAGGAGGGAAGAATTGACTCACCTTACCAGTGCCAGGAGGACCATAGAGAAATAAGCCACTGAAAAAATAAAAAAGAAATATTAGAACGAAAAGAATATATTCACTGAGCTCCATCGTTATCATAAACATTATCATATACAATTTTCGAATAATATATACCGTCGATAATATTATTACATTTAATTAAATTAAATTAAAACGGCGGCAAGGCCAATATAGAAAAACAAGAGTGGATGAGCGAGGGCTGCGAATTTAATCAAGTAGAAGAGAAGAAGAGCAATAACCTACCGAAATTGGTGCCGAATATGTCTCGGGTTTGATCTACACCGAAATGCCAGTGAGTTCTTCAACGACAGAGGGAGTAAAGCCTCACGAAAGAGGGTGGAGATGAGTGGGGCGGACTTGTATTAGAAGTCGAGGCGATTAGCGAGGACTTCAATGTTGGAAGGACGGTGAGAAGGAGCAGCTGAACCTGAGTTGTTTGGTGGAGAGAGAGAAGGAAGAGAAGAGAGAAGAACCAACTGAACATGTGGATGTAGAATGGGCAAAATAGGCAATCTAAGTAAAAGGGCAAAACAATCAAATTACTATTCCTAAGCTACAAAACTGTCAAGTTCTCACTTTTAAAAGAGTAGAGATTTCTGGTTTTCTGGACAAATGTTTTTTTTATCAGTATTTACTTTCAACAAATCCAATTGTCGTCGACTGCTATTTTTTATTTTGTTTTGGACTTTGCTTGTTTGGATGTAAATTGGACTTTTCTCATTGTTACTTGTTGTGTAAGTTGGGTTTTGCTATTTACTTTTGGAATGCTATTACTTTAAAGTTTTTTTTTGCACTGCTATTTATTTTGGACTTGGCTACTACTTGTTTTGCTTGTTTGGGTGTAAGTAAATCCAACTTTTTTTTGTTTCCAAAACATGTTTTGATATGAGTATGTTTATTACTTATTAAAGCTAAATATGAAATATTATTTCGTATAGTGCATTATGTCGAATTTGGCAAAACTTGAATTTGTGGCACTTAATATTACTGGAGACAACTACTTGTCATGGGTGTTAGATGCTGAAATACACCTAGATGCTAAAGGGCTTGGTGAAACTAGTAAAGCGCAAAATGAAGCAACAAGTCAAGATAAGGCCAAAGCTATGATATTCCTTCGCCATCATCTTGATGAGGGACTCAAAATTCAATATTTGACTAATAAAGACCCTCAAACACTTTGGAGTAACTTAAAGGATAGATATAACCACCAGAAAACTATAACACTACCTAAAGCTCGTTATGATTGGCTAAATTTAAGGTTACAAGACTTTAAATTTGTAAGTGAATATAACTCAGCTATGTTCAAAATTACTTCTCAATTGACATTATGTGGAGAAAAGGGTACTGACGCAGAAATGTTGAAAAAACATACTCCACCTTTCACGCATATAATATTGTCCTGCAGACACAATATCGTGAGAAAGGTTTTAAAAAGTATTCTGAACTAATATCCTGTCTCTTTTTGGCTGAGCAAAACAATCAGCTTTTAATGAAAAATCATGAATCACGACCAACTGGTTCTACTTTATTCCCTGAACCAAATGTGACATCCCATGACAACAATGGTCGTGGTCGTGGTCGTAGTGGTGGTTGTGGCCGCAGAATGGTCGTGGATATGACCGAGGTCGGGGTGGTTATTTTATAAACTCGCATTCCCACCAGAAGTGGGATAATAAAGATGGTAACAAGCAAGATTAAAACAAAAATGATAAAGTTACCAATGAATGCTTTCGTTGTGGAGGAAAACGCCACTGGTCTCGTATATGTCGTACACCAAAGCATCTTGTTGACCTTTACAACAATCATTGAAGCAAAAGGAAAAGAAAGTAGAGACAAACCTTGTGTACAAAGATGGCGAAGGTGATTTTAATTCAGGCAATGCCACCCACTTGGAACCATCTGGTTTTTACTCCACTCCTGAAGGGAATAATTAGCCACACAACTCATGATTATTAATTAGACAATTATGCTTATGTTAATTTTTGTTATTTAGTTTATTTTATTTTGAATTACTTTAGTTTTTATACTCTATGGGACATTTTCTCGTTTGATAGTTTATTTATTGGATATTTAATTTTGGATTTGGTTATTTATTTTGAATAATTAGAACTTTTGGATGTTATACCTATTTGTTGACAATTATTTTGTTTCTTTAAAGAATATTATGATTAACTCTCAAGGAAAGTTAGCATGAATAACGGAGATTTATGCCTAGCAGACAATACAACCACTAATACTATACTAAAACACATAATATATTTTTCTCAATTGACAATGATAGAGAGTAGTGTGAGTACTATTTCTGGTAGTACAAATATTATAGATGGCTTCGGAAGAGCAAGTATATTATTACCAAAGGGGACAAAGTTTGAAATTGTTGATGCATTATATTCCCCTAAGTCTCAAACAAAATCTATTGAGTTTTAAGGATATTCGCCGAAATGGATATCATATTGAAACAATAAATGAGGGAAATAATGAATACCTTTACATCAACAATATAACTCAAGATACTAAACAAGTTTTGGAGAAGTTGCCTGCACTCTCCACTGGTCTGTTGTACTACACAAAAAATAATGCAATTGAAACACATATTGTAGTAAACCAGAAGTTTATGGATAACTTTATTTTTAGCATGACCGGCTAGGCTATCCTGGTTCAACCATGATGCGAAAAATAATTGAAAGTTCATGTGGACACTCATTGAAGAGCCAGTAGATTCTTCATAATAATTTTTCATGCGCTGCATGCTCACTTGGCAAATTAATAATTCAGCCATAACCAGCCAAGATAAATTATGAATCAATCAATTTTCTGGAAAGAATTCAAGGAGATATATGCAGACCTATACATCCTTTGTGTGGGCCATTTAGATACTTTATGGTTCGAATTGATGCATCGACTAGATGGTCCCAAGTATCCTTGTTATCCTCTCGCAACCTGGCATTTGCGAGATTACTTGCTCAATTAATCCGATTGCGAGCAAATTTTCCAGATTTTCCAATCAAGACTATTCGTCTTGACAACACTGGCGAATTCACTTCTCAATCTTTTAATGACTATTGCATGTCTATTGGGATAAATGTTGAACATCCTGTAGCTCATGTTCACACATAGAATGGTCTGGCGGAATCTTTGATTAAACGTCTCCAATTAATAGCAAGACCATTACTAATGAAGTCGAAACTCCCAATTATTGCTTAGGGACATGCAATTTTACATGCAGCAACACTAATTCGCATTAGGCCAACATTTATCATAAAATCTCCCCATCACAAATGGTTCATGGTCAGGAACCAAATATTTCCCATCTTAGAACTTTTGGATGTGCAATATATGTTCCAATTGCTCCACCACAACGAACTAAGATGGGCCCACAAAGAAGGTTGGGTATTTATGTTGGATTTGAATCCCCAACAATAATTAAATATAACCATCCACTGGGGATCTATTTACGGCTCGCTTTGCAGATTGTCATTTTGACGAGTCAGTTTTTCCAACAATAGGGGGAGAAATAAAACTGCTGGAAAAAGAAATTAATTGAAAAGAATTATCGTTGGCTCATCTTGATCCTCGGACTAAGCAATGTGAACTAGAAGTCCAAAAAATTATTCATTTACAAACTTTAGCCAATGAATTACCTGACGCATTTACTGACCCAAAAAGAGTGACTAAGTCACATATATCAGCTGTGAATGCTCTAATTAAAATTGATGTCCCAAAAGGACCAAATCTAGTTGCTAATGAGTCTTATGCACGGATGAAGCGTGGTAGACCAATCGGTTCCAATGATAAGAAGCCTCGAAAGAAAAAAGGAGTAAAGAATGATGATGGCCAAATTGAGGAACAAATTATTTTAGGAAGATCTCCTGAAAAGAGACTTTAGACATGAATGAAAATAATGTTTCATAAGAAACTCAAGTACCTGAAAATGAAGAAATCTCTATAGATTACATAATGTCTGGAATTAAATGGAATCGAAATCAAATCGACGTCGATGATGTAGACAAAGAGATGATTGGGAAAAATGGAAAGAAGCGATTGATGCTGAATTGAAATCGCTAGCGAAAAGAAAAGTATTTAGACCAGCAGTACGTACACCTGCATGTGTGAAACCAGTGGGATACAAATGGGTCTTTGTGCATAAAAGAAATGAAATGGGAGAAATTGTAAGATATAAAGCACGTTTGGTAGCACAAAGATTCTCACAAACACCTGGTATTGATTATGAGGAGACATACTCTCCTGTGGTGGATGTAACTACATTTAGATCTTTGATAAGTCTGGTAGTAAGAGAAAGGCTTGATTTACGCCTTATGGATGTAGTTACAACTTATTTGTATGGCCCACTTGATACTAACATTTATATGAAACTCCAAGAGGGATTTAAACTGCCAGAAGCAGCTAATTCGAGTTCTCGAGAATAATAGATCTCTATATGGATTGAAACAATCTGGACGCATGTGGTATAATCGCCTAAGCGAGTATCTGTTGAAAGAAGGCTATAAGAATGATCCTATTTGTCCATGTATTTTCATTAAGAAGTCTAGATCTAGTTATGTCATTATTGCAGTATATGTTAATGATTTAAATACAATTGGAACTCCTGAAGAGATCCAAGTTTCTGTTGATTATTTAAAGAAAGAATTAGAGATGAAATACCTTGGAAAAACGAAATTTGTTTAGGATTACAAATTCAGCACCTAAAAGAAGGAATCCTTGTGCATCAGTCCACGTATATAGAAAAGGTGCTAAAGCATTTTTATATGGATAAGTCACATCTAATAACTACTCTAATGGTTGTAAGAGCACTTGAGGTGAATAAAGATCCTTTCTATCCCCGAGAAGATAATGAAGATTTTCTTGGTCCTGAAGTATCATACCTAAGTGCAATTAGGGCATTGATGTATCTTTCTAGCCATACCCGACCTGATGTTTAATTTTCTGTAAATTTGTTAGCAAGATTTAGCTTATGCCCAACTCGAAGACATTGGAATGGAGTCAAACAAGTATTTCGTTATCTCCAAGGCATAAAGGATATGGGTTTGTTTTTCGCTTATCAATCCCAAAAAGATTTAATTGGTTTTGCAGATGCAGGTTTTATGTCTGATCCTCATAATGGTAAGTCTCAAACTGGATATGTGTTTACCTATGGTGGTATAGCCATCTCTTGACGCTCCATGAAACAAACTATTACGGCTACCTCTTCTGATCATTCAAAAATATTGGCAATCCATAAAGCTAGTCGTGAATGTGTATGGTCAAGGTCTATGATTCACCATATACGTAAGAACTGTGGTTCGTCATCTGGAGATGAAGCTGCAACAGTCTTGTATGAAGATAACACTGCATGCATTACACAACTTAAGGAAGGGTACATCAAAGGCGATCGAACAAAGCATATTGCACCAAAATTCTTCTTCACTCATGACCTTCAGAAGAATGGAGATATTAAAGTTGAGCAGATTAGTTCAAGTGAGAATTTGGCATATTTGTTTACCAAGGCGCTACATACATCTGTATTTGAGAAGCTAACGCACTACATTGGTATGTGTCGTCTCATAGATCTCAAGTGATGTATTCATCAAGGGGAGTAAATACGCGCTGCACTCTTTTTCCCTTATCCTTAGTTTTGTCCCACTGGGTTTTTCAAGGAAAGGTTTTTAATGAGACAACATCTGAAATGTATAATATGTACTCATTTTTACTTCACTAGGTTTTTATCGCACAGGGTTTTCCCTAGTAAAGTTTTAATGAGGCGTAATTAAATAATGGACATCCAAGGGGGAGTGTTATAAATAATTATATGGATGTCCATTATCCATCGCCGATATCTTCTAGGATATTCTGTATCTAGGTTGGTACTTTATTGGGCTTACTGTGACCCAATGAAACCCTAATTTCTATGTATACATATATCCCTTTAGTGGTTGAATAAGATAACCAATTCTATTCTCTGATATCTCTCCCTTATTTTGTAACTGCTTCCTCTTTTTATTTTATTTTCATCCTTTTGCTATTCTGTTATTCAATTTCATAAATCTGGTTCAAGCTATGATTGTCCCCCAACTCCGGGTTTGCAAGGGAATAATAGCCAAATGGCATCTAGGTTTGATCATAACGATGATGGAGGTGAGCAAGATAACAATTATATGTAGCCTATATTCGAGCAAGATAACAACGATGAGCATGTCCTCGAGTCTGCAATTGAGCCAATTTGTCACCTCCAATGTCTCGTTCTCCATCACAATGAACTACAACACGAACTCCTGCAACTGAAAAAAAATCGGTTAGAGAGAGAGAGAATGAGTCCCTCATTGTTGGCTTCTTTGAGAATTGTGTGGAGGAGGTAGTTAGGTGCTACCATATGGACAAAGATATATAGTTCCCACGGTGTAGCTCGAGCATTAAGGCCTCGTGAATAGGCTGAAAGAAATTTTAGATGACAAAGAGTCGTTTGCGAAGAATGGTTGAAGACGTGATGAAATGGGTAGGATATCAAGATGAAGCAAGTCATATGAAGAAGAGTGAAACTAAAGTTATAAATGTAACTAGGAATGCTGCATATAATTTACATGCAAGCGTCATAACTTTCTTTTCGAGAATGCTTATGATTTTATGGTGAAACATACAATACGAAACCCCAAAGTTCAACGTTTCTTACCCAAGAAGTCAAGGGGTGTATAATAGAAGACAGGCCCTGACAATGGCAATTGCGGTAAAAGAGTAAGGTTGGACAACGATGTCAGTGTAGAAAATGATGTTACTTCTAATGGGTTTGTATCATGTGAAGGTAAATGCTCAGATGCAATGACGGAGCTAGGAATTTTCGGATGGGGGGCTAAAATTAACAATTTGAAAAATCAAATGGTATGAAAGGGAAAAAATGGTGGTGTGAAGATTTGAACCTAGGTTTTATGAGTTGTTTAGTCTAGATGGTGTGAAGGAAATAAAGGTCTGAAAAGAAAAGGTAGTTTTATGTTTTCTCGATGTGAGCATGACTTTAGGTGAAAGACTTTAAGCAAAAACTAAAATGAGACGAGTGGACAACAATACAAGCCAAGAGAGGTCGGAATTTGATTGGTCCAAATAGAGGAGGAAGCAAAGATTAATTGAGTTATAGGAAAATAATCAAAGGATACCAGAAAATAATCAAAAAATGGTGCAGCAACAGATGAATGTTAGTACCATAAAATCTTTGTTGAGAAAGTCATCATTGACAGAGACAGATGACAAGCTAAAGAATACACTACTTAGTAAGTTCAATGTTGATGATTGATGTAAGATCCTGCTAAACTATGAAAAGACTTAATTAAATGAAATAATGAGACATTCAGTGGTAGTGGAAATACCACCGAGACGGGAATGCCACAATAAGGAGTAAAAATTAAACTATAATAAACATCATCCTCAAAAGTAGTCAAATATTCCAATCAACATAGATATAAAATGAGAAATGAGGTCCCATACCCTCATCTCTAACCAAAACGTACCAAAATTCATAATTTCAGAATTTAACCACATTTGAAAGATGAAACCAAAATCCAAAACACCAACTCTAAAACTAACATTCAAACTAACAAAGGTAAACTACTTGAGACCAACTAGAACACTAGTCCTAATCTCAGACTCATAGTGCTCGTCCACTATAACTAGCACAACCTTCTTACTCACACGGGTAAAACGGACAACCCTGGTCCACACCGTAACAACTCCAAATAGTATCGTCATCTGCAAAATATATCAGCAAAATTCCACAATCAGTGGGGAGTAACTTGCAGTTTTCCCAACCCAATTTAAAAAACAAATAGTAAGGTTAAATGAAGTTAGAACAAACGTCAAAGACAAGGCAACACAAACAGCAAAAAAAGAAGGCAAGGTACACATTGCAACAAACATCAAGTTTTAACGTAAAGTAACAAGAAGTATACTTTAACAGTTTAAAATAAAGAATTTCAAATGACCATCAACAGAGGAATCGTAAAAACACCATAAATTTGAAAATAAGCAATTTAAGAGAAAGTGAACGCTAGTGACCCGCAGCCACTTCCTCAAGAAATGTCAGGTCACAACCTCCAGAACGGCCTACGGGTTACGTTCCCTACCGTCTGTGTATAAGAATGGCCAAACTCCTGATGGGAGACAGTACATAGAGGATCTCCCTACCTCTCGGATGACAACAAGTCCTAGGTATCTACAATGCAGGGTAACACCCAACGTGATGTCCCCTGACCCCTCGGAGTGCATATTTGTTACCTTCAGGACACGTATCTTAGGCTACTCAACCCAATTAAAACCAAATTTCAAATTTCAAATTCAAAGACAAAACAATATACTGCAAATCATCAAATTTCTTGAAACTCATCAAATCGTCAAATTCCTCAAAATGATTAGAGTTATTAAAATAATCAAAATCATTTACAACTTCAAAATCATTAAAATCATTAAAGATTATCAAAATCATCAAATCCTCAAAATCATCGAAGTTCACAAATCTAAAATTGATACGATAAACTCATCAAAGTATACTGCAAATATATCAAAAGGCATACAAAACATCAAAACGTCATCTGAGTTTAGGTAAGAAGTAAATTATGATTAAGTCACAATACTCTCCGTAAATAACTCTTGAAGAAGTGATACTAAGGGCAATGTTATTATCCCCCGAGCATTACAAAGTCGACAACTCAAACTTGGCATAAGATAATCATAAAAACTAATACTTCCTCCGTTTTAAAATAAGTGATACATTTTGTTTTTCACGCTTATCAAGGAAGCGATTTAAGGGTGTAATCAAGTAAATTTTTCGATGACATTTTAATACAAGCAAGAATGAGATTCTATATTACTTGTGTTTAAATTTCATCGAAAAATTTAATCGTTTACACCCTTAAATCGCTTCCTTGATAAGCGTGAAAAAAGTGTATCACATATTTTAAGACGAAGGAAGTAAATGGCGTCAAGTACTAACTTTATACTACCAAACATGTCTTAGGATACTCCATAATACTACCAAAGTCATTTAAGAAACATGGAATCATGCTGTTATCTAACAATGCACAGAATACACACAACAAAAACTTTAAAACGACCTAACTCTCAACACAGATAATATTTTTAGAAAATTCCAATGGGAAATTAAAATGTAGCTCGTTAGATTTCCAATGACTAGTCATAAGCTCGATTCCGATAACAAATGAGTGAGATATGAACATTTGGAAACAGGGTGGAAATCTGTCCGCGGGCCGCGAACAGCGTCACGGGCCGCGACCAGGCCACCGCTTTCGCACACACTTCAAAATAAATGACTGCGTTTGCAAGGCATGAAGTATAAAACGAATTCATCACAAGTCTCAAACAACTCAAAACCATGCATAAAAAGTGCTTAGCATCAAAAATCATCATTTTCACAAATTCCCGAATCATTCACATAATCAAAATTCAAAGTTTCCATTCATTTACAACCAAGCCATTTCAACAACACAATAACAACGACATAATAAGGGAACAATAGATATATGAATTCAAGTAAAAACTTAGCCTAACATGATACTAACAAGAGTAGCACAAATACAACGCTCTAAGTTCATCCTAACATGATACTAAGTTCTCTAACAATGATTCTAATAACCTAAGGTTACTTCTCATTTCCTAATGTGCTAGAAAAATGCTAGTTACCTAGATCTTCGAGAGGAGTGCAGAGAATATACGAAAACGTATCTTAGAAACTATGCGGATCCTTAAACAAATTTTAGGATTCCTCTAAAACAATCAGTGATGTTCCGATCAATATTCCCAAAGATATAAATCTTGGATTAAAAAAATATCTAGTCAAAGTGAAGGCCTTGATGTTGTGAACATGCTATCCAAATTTGAAGAAGATCCAACGGTTAGATCTCCGACGATGTTGACTTTCGTGAGGGTGTGCAGTGAAAAACCGGGAAGACATTTCTCTTCCTTTTCTTTTCTTGAGGAGGTGCGTGTGGGAAGGCAAAAGGGAAGGGGATGCTCTCCTTATTTCTGATTAAATGGGCAGTAAAGGGAGAGGTTTAAAGGGGGTGATTAAGGAGTGTTAATAGTGGCTTAATGGCCATCATTAGAGGGTGTTAATGGAGGCAATGAAGAGGCGTGAACTCCTGGCATTCTTCGGTTACAAAACCAAGTATGTACAATAAAAAAATGGAGTCTTATAGAAGCCTCTAGATGGTCAAGCGTTTCGGCCCTATAGGAATAAAAGTGGTGGACATAAGTTCGTTACATGGTCGGTCTGCAAAAACAACAATTAAGCTAAATTAACACATTAGCCTAACTAAGACTAACTAAAGTATTATATTCAATACTTATAAGAATAAAATACTGGATCACATTTTTATATACCAAAATAAGCTCAACTTTAAATAAATAACATTAAATTATAGCTTAGTTTGCAAACCAAATTGTCGAAGCGATGTTATAGATAGTTGTACCGTATAAAAATATAAGCTTAAAGAAAAATCTGACATAATGAAATAAATTAATAAGAGATTAAAATTAAAATATTTGAATCAATGAAAATAAGTTAAAATAAAAGGCAAGGGTCTAAATCAAAATTATTAGTCTTATAGATAATTTAGCTTAATAAGTAAAGCTATGCAAATTTATAAAATACAAATATGAACATCGTAAAATAATTATACGTCCATCGACTATACACATTTTGAAATTAAGGTACTATGCACAAGACATTGTCCACCGAAATATTTTTCGGTTTCAAATACGACCCTTTATTCAATAAAGTGTAGTTTTAATTTTACTAGGAAATTATATTTAGATTTATAAATAATAATGTAAACCATATAAATTAACGTACGAAATTTATAGTGAAATCACGGGGTGTTACAATCACTCCCCCTTAAAAGAGTTTCGTCCTCGAAACTTAGTAAAGTAATCGGAGAACAAAGTAAGATACTCTTGATAAGGAACATTACGAAAACATAAATTAAATAGATTTTAGTTAAGGGTTAACTCTGTAGAATAAATTTGATAATTCAAAGAATATAAATTTTATTTTAAAAGACAAAAGAATTATAAAGTGAAGTAGTATAGTACCAACCAACATTTATATAATACAAGAGAACGGAAGATACTGATTGCAAAAATGTTAGAGGTAAAAATAATTGTACAACAACTATAGTAATTTTACAAATAAAGTTGGAACACAATAATTAATAACATTATAAGTGAATTGATGCAATAATCCATCATAGATATTTCAAGAAAGAGAAAAATGGAGAAACCAACATTCGAAATCCGACAACCAAATCAACTCAAATAGAGATAACCACACAGGCATATACTCCATTTAAAGAGATAATACTTTAGTGAGAAGTAGTTGACAGTTTTATAAATAAAATATCACTTACGAACTCAACCATCAATATAAGATATAAGAGCATCCTCTTAAACATATATTCAATTTAAAGTTCACATCAGAAATCGATAACTATAAAATAAATACAGCAAATACAACTTGTAAAAATAGGCGATCAGATAATAAATTACAAATAACAAGCATTTTTTTTAGTCGACACAAATTGACATGGATCGAACCACCCAATACACTTGATATCAACATAAACAAGTTTAAAATTTAAGCTGAGTATATAAATTCCCTTTTTATAGAAATAAAACCAAATATATCAAAATCAGATAATTAAATAAGAAATAACGAAAATACAACAAAACCTTAATATGAAATTGGAAAGCACTGAATATTTAGACAATAAACAACGAAAGATTATTGGAATCCTTTTACACAATGAGCTGGAAAAAATAAAATTTATAATAAAAGTAAATCAGCAAGTAGAATCAAAAAGCTGTCGAGAGATTACCTTTATAACATAATGGTTTGTATATACATTTCAATCCATAACACCAAAACAACTCATTAGGGTGCTTTTATTTTCGAAAACTATGAAACCTTATTACCATAATTAAAGGCTAAAATAGGATTAACATGAAAATAAGATATTCAAGAGCTAAATATATATAAACATAAATGGTCTAAGATGGTACAAGTACTTTGTGGAATATCTTGAAAGACAATTCCACATACCTTTTTCCTTTTCCCTAACCATAGTAAAACGTTTGGGATTAAATATTTTTCAAAATAGTGTTTCAAAATATTAACAACGTGAAAGTCAGAAAATAACGCTAATATAGGTATGAAATTTATTAAAATGAGATATAAAATTTTGAATATAAACTCAACCAGAAAGTTTTGTAAATAACAAATAAATAAGTAGTACTCATAAAAATAATGCTTCATTAGAATGAAAAAATATATACTCCTTTAGATTCTCCAAGGACCTCTTTTGCCACTTCCTTTATACTAAGTTCTATCTTTGTCCATGTCGAATCTACGTCCATTTCCGTGTTACAAGACCAAATATCTTTACTAGCCATCTTAGCTAGGAAGCTCTCTTTGTGCTCCCCTTGGAGCTTCCACCACATTGGGTCTTTGCTTTCTTAAAGACTCCCTACCCCGGAAATCAAGTACGACTAGTCTATGTTGGGTGGCTGCGCTCTCACCCGGTATCACATTACAGTTTGTATAACTCTTCCGCCAAGCATTCCTTACGAAAAAGAGGTCAATCTGACTCGCGTTACTTCCACTCCTATACGTCACAAGGTGAGTTTCTCTTTTCTGAAACCAAGTGTTCATAATACTAAGACCATATGCTAATGCAAAATCCAAGATACCACTTCCAGCTTCATTTCTCTCCCTATACCAAAAACCTCCATGTATATCTCAAAGCCAACTTGACTAGTGCCCACATGTCCATTAAGATCCCCACCAATGATCAATTTTCACTAATAGGCACTCGTTGCACAACCTCCTCAAAATCCTCCCAAAATTGTTGTTTAATAGATGCTTCCAATCCCACTTGCTGCGCATATGCGCTTATGATAGTCACCGCCTCCCTCCCTAGGACTAGCCTGATACTCATAATGCGGTCGCTCTTCCTCGAAAATTCCACCACATCATCAATATATTTCTTATCAATAATGATGCCTACTCCATTCCTACTCTTATCCTTTCCGGAGTACCAAAGCTTATAACCCCATGGGGCTAGTTCTCTTGCTTTTCCACCAACCCACTTGGTCTCTTGAAGGCACATTATGTGAATCGTTCGCCTCCTCATAGCCTCCACCACCTCCGCCGATCTTCCCGTCAAAGAGCCAATGTTCCATGTTCCAAAGCGCATCCTACTACCCCTACCACTACCACTACCCTAGACTAGCTTCTTTACCCGCACCCGTCCCTGATGTGGGAACCCTTGCATATTTGACACCACCCTCGGGCGCCGGGATGGCGCGCCGCTTCCGGGCGACGACCTAGCAACCCTTGCATAATTAAATAATTGATTCCAATAAATAATTATAAAAATTAAAACAAAAGGATAAATAAAAAAACATAAACCCCCACCCCCACCCCCACCCCCACCCCACAACACTGTCTTCCCCATCCACAAAAGTCGTCGGTGCAGGGAAGGGAAAAGGAGAGATGGCGGTGGCGGTGGTTCACCAGTCGGCGTTTAGGTTGTGCAAGCGGTGGGCACGGATTGCGAAGGGGACATAGAGAAAATATGGGTTGCTTGTGGTCGTCGGGGTTACAGACAGAGAAAAGAGGAGAAGGTTGGTTGGGTGGCGTCAGGCAGTGGTGCTGGCGGCGTTGCCTGGTGGCTGCAAAGGGGATAGAGTTAGTGCGAGTGGTTATGCTGGTGGTGCAAAGACAAAGCAGAGGCTGCGATTGGGCGGTGTTTTCTGGCAAACATGAAGGGCAGGTTTGGGGGGTGTTTGCTGGCGAGCATGAAGAACGGTTGGGGATGGGTGGGATCTGGGCTTTTGGGTGGGTGATTTGGTGGCAGTGCTTGGTTAGGAAAGGGAGGGGTGGTAGTGGGTGAGTGGGTTTAATTTAGGTTTTTTTTGTTTATTTAATATTACTAGTTAGAATTTAAATTTTTAATTATAAAATTACCATTTGTTCAGCTCACTGGTCAATTTGACCTACTGAAAATAAATGAGGTATAAAGGTTGCTTTATTCAGAAATAATCAAAAGGTTGTTTTATTATTTGCCAATCGTCAAAAGGTTGTATTATGAGAAGCAATTTTTCCAATACATAAACACATTGACACATTAGACACGAATATTTTTATAAAATAATCCACGCTCAAAATAATCTAAATTAGGAAATTTGGCTAGCGAAATATATATATTTAATAAGAAACATTGACTTGAATAATCCAAACTATTGCCTCTCCGCCAAGAATAATCCCAAGTATGACTTATTTCTGTATAATCCCAACTATTAGGGTGATCCGCCACAAACACCCCCAGGTGACTTGCAACCTGCTAACAAGGTAATTTTTTTTTATTTTTCTACTCTCACCACAAATCTCACCCGCCACCAAAACCACCACCTCCTCCCCTCCTCTTCCTCCCCCATTCCCAAAACCAATGCCTTGATTCCATCGACCACCCTCAAACCACCTCCCCTTCTTCCACCTCCTTTTCATCTTCCTCCCTGACCA
Source organism: Patellifolia procumbens (assembly GCA_947645195.1). Classification (NCBI taxonomy): domain Eukaryota; kingdom Viridiplantae; phylum Streptophyta; class Magnoliopsida; order Caryophyllales; family Amaranthaceae; genus Patellifolia; species Patellifolia procumbens. The sequence goes on along the minus strand of CANSGD010001524.1, from coordinate 17,215 downwards.
CCACAAACGTCACCCTAAACCTGACCACCCCCAAAATCGTCACCCCGACCTCTAAGCGATAAATGTGTCTTACAATGTAGCGTTTGTTTCTAGTTTTATATATGGAACTGATCATATGGGAGTCACACATAAGGTTCTATGAAAGTAGTTGACAGTTAATTTTAAGTTTTGATATATGATTTCCTTAATTCACAATTCTCGTAAGAGGGACTATATATACATCCTAATTTGAACCACGACTTTTAACCCAAAGACAAATATATACAACAATTATACGCAAGCCCAAAGACCAATTATACACCCAATCCCAAATATACACCCAATCCCAACACTAGTAGTAAAATCTTGCATTTTTCTAGTGACTGGTTCTGTAGTCATTCCTCTTCATGGTGGAAAGAGCGAGTTTATGGATTTGTCAAAGCATAGAGTAAACAACCTCTGAGAATCTAAAAGTCTTTGTGGTTTGAGTTGGTAGCGTCGAGAGAGAAAGAGATAGTGGGGTGAGAGGGGGAACCAGAGAGAAAGAGAAGTGGGGTAAGAGGAAGGAAGAGAGTGGTGTTGCGATGGTAGTTGTTGGGTGGCCTTGTGGTGGTGGCTGGCAAGGCCGGCATCAGCGAAAAAGAGAGAGTGGGGCGAGAGAGAGGGAGAACGAGAGTGGTGGTTTGAGCGATGGTTGTTGGGTGCATTACAGGGGAGGGGAGAGGAGGAGGGTGTAGAGGGGTAGGGTGGTGGCTGAGGCTGTGGGTGGTGGCTGGGGTGGTGGTGAGGGGAGATGATTGGGAAACGGGGATGGCGTGAAGTTTAGGTGGGGAAGAAGGGGGAAATGGGAGGGAATTTTTTTTTTAAATATAAATTATTTGAAAACAACCAATCATAACATGACACATGGCATGTTTACCTGCTAAACAGGTTCCTTTCAGGTCACGGTGTGTTTGTTGCGGACCTCCCTCATAGTTGGGACTATAAAGGAATAAGTCATAGTTAGGATTACTCTTGGCAGAACAACAATAGTTTGGATTAATCCAGTCAATTTTTCCTATTTAATATAAAATCACACATATGTTTTAGTGAAAATACGGGGTACTACAATCTCCGCTCCTTAAGAAAAATTTCATTTTCGAAACTTGAAATAACGAAAAACTACCTAAGACAAATATCTCGGAGTATTTTAGTCTCATAGACTCTCTATTCTCCCATGTGGCTACTTTGTACTTTTTACTTCTATCAAGTACCTTGACCAATGATATCACCTTTCTTCCCATCACGCGGTTCTACAGTCTGAAATGCGAATTGGTCGCTTGTCAAAAGTTAAGTTCGGTGCAAGAGACACCGACTCAATAAGAATAACATATCAATGTGATACACCCGCAAATGCGACACATGAAATACATCCTGAACCTTAGACAAGTCCTACGACATAGACAATCTGTAAGCAACTTTCCTCACTTCTCTCAAGAATCTCATAGGGACCCACACACTTCGAACTCAAACTTGCCTTTTGTACTGAACCTCATCACCACCTTTCATCGGAGGCACTTTGAACAAAACATTGTCCCAAATTTCATGGGGCTTACAATGAAGGTCCACATATAAGTTCTACCTATATTGAGCAACTTCCATTTTTGCCTCGATGATCTTCACATGGTAAACCATTATCCTGAATTAGCTATGCCCCCAAAATCAAAGAATCACTGATGTTGCCACAACAAGTAGGTTTACAACATTTTCTCTCATACAAGGTTGCATAATTTGGATACTAGCCTGATATATATTGTTGTAGCCTTGTAGGAGGACTCAACCAAAATCAATAACTTAAGCGAGGACTACTAAAATTCCAAGGCATATACATAGAGCATATCTTTTAGTATTTGCATCGTCCTCTCCTTTTTGCCATCAGTAGAGACATAAAATGCGGTATATAACTTCAATTTTGAACCAAAAGCTTTTTGAAATGCGATCCGTATATGAGATATGAACCTCAGAGCACGGTCAAAGACAATATCCTTTAGAATGCCATGAACTCGAATAATCTAATTGGAGTAGGCTTCGGCTAACTCTTCGATAGTCCAAATATTCTTCATCGAAATAAAATGAGCTACCTTAGTCAGATAATCCATGATGACCCAAACAACATTCTTACCACCAGCAGCTCACAAAAGACCCATAACAATGTCCTCGAGATACAATCGAACTTCTAAGCGGGAATAAGCAACAGTTGCAATAAACCACCACACTTTGCTGCTCAATCTTAACTTTTTAGCACAAACACCTGCCAAAGAATCAGCTACTTCCCTCTTCATACAAGGCCACCAAAACTTAACCTTGAGATCTTTGTGAATCTTGTCACCCCCATGATGAACATAATAGGAATTATAACGAGCTTCTTCAAGAATTTTCTTCTTAAGACTCAAATCATTAGGCACACCCTAGTGGCCCATGACTTTCAGACTACCATCAGCAAAAGTCTCACAGTTCTCAGCTCGACCTTGTTCTTTAGCGTCGCGTAGCTTTTCCAGCTTCGGATCATCGCTTTGCTTGCTTCTCATTTCTTTGAAAAATTCAGGCTCGACCCTCATGGAATAAATAGTAGTAACATAACCCAGAGGAACAACCTTAATCTCGAGCTTTCAGAACTTATACACATTAAGAGAGTGCTGAACCTTTCGACTAAAGGTGTCGGCTACCACATTAGCTTTACCTTCATGGTAATCAAGCTTTAGATTGTAATCCTAGATTAATTCCAACAATATTCTCTGTCTGAGATTCAAATATCTACGAGTAAATATGTACTTTAGACTTTTGTTGTCACAACCGGACCTTCTCGAGCTTCTAGTTAAGCCTGCCTAGTAATCATAAATCTGAATTATCTTCTTAATAGGAAGAATCAAATACTTCCCCTGTTTCTAAATAAGTGACACACTTCATGTTTTCACGTTTGTCAATGCACTTTTTAAACATTAATATCTACGATTATTGATAACTAAAAATTATAAAAAGTTGATATTAAAAAAATTCGCATTGAGACGAATCTAACAAGATCCCACATGACTATGTTTTTTCTAAAATGTAAATCACCAAAACTAATTAAATTCTAAACTGTGAATAGTAAACACTATGCAAATGTGTTACTTATTTAGAAACGGAGGAAGTATAAATTAACTCCAACTCGGAGCCGATTCTCAAACCAACACTTCGATCATAGACCAATGGGTTATTACCCACAATACCATGGTCTGAAATGAGCCTTTTCAAATGCATAATTGGCTAACTTAATTCTCAAAAACTATACAACAGCTACTAAGCCTTATTCCCAAAATGATTTGGGGTCGACTAATATTAATCGTCATCTGAAAACGTTAAATAGGGAGATGGCCTCGACAAGTGTGACAAAAATTTTAGAAAAGGTTTTAAAAGTATTACAAAGTTTTTTTTAAAATTTAACAGAAAGACATACACAATTAAAGATAAGCAAATACTTCCTCCGTCTTTTTTTACTCGCATCATTTCCATCTTTCACACTATTCACACATGTTCACTTAAATAAATATTGTGACTTATATGTAAGAAAAAATATAGTCATGTGGGATCTTGTTAGATTCATCTCAATGTAAAGATTATTAAAATCTAATTTGCATAATTTTTTATTGTATATAATTTAAGATATTTAACATCTAAATTGTACATTGGGTTCCGCAAATTGGTTCAATGATGCGAGGAAAAAAATGAGGAAGTAAATAAGGTAATCACACCCCTTCCTCCACGTGAAGATCGTCCTTCCACCCACTTCTATCCAACTCTATGCTCTCCTTGATTCGATGTAAACTCATATCACTTTAGATTACCTTCATCCAAGTTATCTTAGGTCTCCCCTTTACAAAACTCGTCACCTTTACTTCAGCCTGTCAAAATATTTTAATTCAAATCGTTTTATCACAAAGTGTAAAGACATTAGCATTTGACGATCGTGGTAAACAAGAATAAATCACATTCTAATAAGACGATATAGTAAAGCCTCATGAGAAATCATGCTTTATTCCTAATAAAATTATTACTAGTATTATAAGTTTAGAATATTTCAACTAAGAAATTTGTACAAGTACAATTATCAAATCGGCTCGTGGTAAACGATCTTTTTTATTCATATATTCTTGGCAACTTATTGCCATAGCACATATATCTTGTAAAGCCTTTTTATCAACATTCGTAGTATAAATTTAGGAAAGAGAACACGAATAGAAAGGGGTTTCCTCAACAAGTAAACGGATTGTCTCTAAACATTTGGAGATCGTCGCCCCACCATTTCATTATTATCCTTGCAAGCCTTTATTAGGACATGTCCTGATATTATTTATTCGCCGGGAGATTACCCATCACCAAGAGATATACCATCCTACAATGGTTGTTGTTCATATTGTACCATTCGCTATTGGATCTTTCCACTTACCAATTATATATTAACATTATTATTGATTCCAACAATATTAGCTTATGAATCGAGATGCCATTTATAGGGTTTGTGCCACCTTTGTTATCCTCTGTGTAGGATTATACCTAGTTTGGTGCTGGGTGGAAGATTTTGATTTGTGATTCTTAAGATTAAGTTTCAGTATTCTATCTGAGAAACATCACGAATTGTTCCTCTAGGATCTAGATTATGTTTTATGGCCCCGAGAAGTTAAAGTTGGTCATTCAGAGTCTTGAGTTTATCAGTTAGAGGTTCCAGTCGATGAACCACCTCCTCAACTACTTGTCTGGATAGAGCCACATTAGTGGCGGTAGGAGTCTCACGGATTTCAAGGGTAATTCTATCTACCTACGCAGTCATTGAATCTCTAGAGTCTTTTATCATGTTTTTAGTGATACTAGTGAAAACTTTTGCAAGAATGCGAGAGCTCTATAATGGGAATCCAATTAGTGTCTATGTCTTTCCCTAGCCTCAATTAGAAATTGTCTTATGGTCTCAACGTATGGAATGCATTTGGTTCAAACAGATACATATAGCACTAGAAAAACGAGTATTCCTTAAAGGAATCTCTTCAATCCCTTCTTCAACTTTAATTGAGAAACTATCATTCTTAGGTTGGAAAGTGTCTATCAATTCTATGGAGGGTACCTCCTCTATATGAATCATGTTATCGAGGTTAGACCCCTCAATTATTTAATTAAGATTTTTAGAGTGAGACTGAGTAAAGTCTAAGATCCCACGCTCATTTATGACAATTCTTCTTCTATTACGAGTGTTAGCCATTATGAATGAGTGGTTTCAACTTAGCAGTTTTCTCCCACTGTGGTCGAAAAAAACTTGTTAGTAAAAAATTGTAATCAAGCAATAATGTCCTTTTACAGGGTGGTTTAGAATATCAGAAGGTGATTCACTCTCCTAAAGGCCACCAATTCTTAGAAATAAGGGATCCTCACTAACTCAATAGGCACAACACTAAACGCTAAGATAGTTTGTAATGAAAACTGTGAAATTAAAAAAGACAAGTAGCAAATAACATGTCTGAAAATAGTTATATTATTGATGTATGCATTAATGCTAGACTTACAAAAACTTTAATATAAATGGAAAGTAACAAAACAAGCATAATTGAGGAAGCATGAGAGTTGTACCTCCATCTTTCATGCTCTCAATGAAAGTAATAAAGAATGCCATAGAACATGAAATATTTAATCTAATTAACTAACTAAGCTATGCTAGACTACAAGATTCTAAGTAGAATGTGTTAAGTTGAGTTGTTGTGTATCCTTTGATGTTGATGAAGTCCTCATTTTATTGTTCAGCTTGATGGTGGTTGTTGGTTTCTTCAGCCTTCATGATCTTCAATCTTCACTTTACTGCCCCCATGAACTCTTCGACAGTCGATTCACTTCCCAAATCATGGGAGAACGGTTTCTCTCCCGCATGTTCTTCGAAGCTTGCAGACTCCAAACTTTGAGAGTTTTGGGCTTCCAGAGTCTCGCGTTTCCTTTAAACTTTAATCTGTTTGGACCTTGGATTTCATTAATTACTTGTTGGATCATGACTTTGATTAATATAGGATCCAGTTAACTTTATTTGACCTAGGCTTTCACTTTTACCTTTGATTAGGACCAAAATTAAAAAATGGTAGTAACAATTTGGCCTTGGCATTTTATCCCACCCTATTACCTTTGGTGAGGAGTTGGAAGGCTCTTTAGTTTGTTCTAAAATAAATTAGTTTAATATTAGTCTAGAGCTTGAAGGTAAGATTTAGGAAGGTAGAAATAAACTTTGTATTTGGAAATTCGCTTTGAAAGCTAGGTTAGCTTGCATGAGAATTTTCTTGGGATTTACTTGCTTTTGGATGGTATGCACTACCTAATCAGAATAAGTATTTTTGTTGATCCTAATATCCATATAAAAATTTATTAGAATAGAGGGTTTCATTTTAACATAAAATTAGGCCAACACAAGTCCATATTCTCCCAATAACCTCACTCTATCTCACCTTAACTTAGCACTTGCCAACCTAGTCCTGTTTTCTCTTTTCCTTCTTTTGTTTCCCCTTGAATGTAGAGCTACAACAAACAATTTTTAAATTAACCCAATACACTTGTCAAATACATTAAACTAGTATCTAAATTTAAAAGAATGGCGCCCTCTCTCTCTCTCTCTAGACTCTCTCTTGTTTTGAAAAGACGACGCCATGGCAAAGAAGGATGAAGGGAGGAAGGACATGGGAGGCAAAGCTAGAGGACCGTTGTCTGATTCAAAAGCTTAGAAGATGAAATTGGTGGATGAAATGACGGGTATTGGTGATTTGAGGATGGAAGATGATCGTGTTTTACTGAATGAGGTGAAGAAATTGCAAACCCCCCTGAGAAATCCTTAAAGGAGTACATTCGTGATTCGACTTTGAAGCGCAACTTTAGTGATTGGCTATCTGTAATTTCTAAGAAGATTGAGACTTGTATTGATTGGGATGGTAATGCTGCTGAAAGCTCATATTATAAGGTGCACACTTCAAAACCCTATTTTACATTGGAATGATGATAAAGCTTGCGCAAGTGATGCTGAAAATATTGAAAATGCTGCTAATATGGGTGATAATGAATATGGCAACTCATCTATTAAATCTGTGAGAACTGTTAAAACTGATCTAGATGATATTCAACCGGAGATTGATTATTGGAACTTTGTTGTTGGACAAGTGGCAACTCATCTATTAAATCTGTGAGAACTTTGTTGTTGCAAACCTCCTCTTGCTGTTATAGAGGGTTTTTGTAGGAGAGTCTGGAAAAATGATGGTGTTGGTAAGGTTGCACAGGTGAGAAATGGTGTTTTCTTAATTAGATTCAAACCTATGGAGAAAAGGGATTTGATATTGACTAGGGGGGTGCCTTTTTTGATAGTAAGCTTGTATTCTTTGTTACTAGCATCATAAAGAGTTCTAACATATTCAACATCAAAGTAGCCAAAATTCCTACAAATCTTTTCCACATAATGAGCTTGGTTAAGTCTAAAACCAAAGCTTGTTTTCTCAACCTTAACTCCTAAAACGACATCTACCTCACCCATATCCTTCATATCAAAAGAGGTTTTAAGCATGGATTTGGCAGAATTAACTACACTCATACTAGTGCCAAAAACTAACATGTTATCAACATAAAGAAATAAAAACAGAGCCAGTAGCATCAGATTTCACATAAATACAAGAATCAGCATCACAAGACCTAAAGCCAAGGGATAGTACTACACTATCAAACTTCTCATGCCACTGCTTAGGAGCTTGTTTTAGGCCATACAAAGACTTTACAAGTCTACATACTCTATGCTCTTGACCAAGAACTACAAAACCATCAAGTTGCTCCATATAAATTTCCTCATCAAGGTCTCCATTCAAGAATGCAGTTTTAACATCCATTTGATGCACATAAAGACCATAAACAGATTCAATAGCAAATAACACCCTAATAGAATCAATTAGTAACTGGAGAATATTTGTCAAAATAGTCAAAATCTTTCCTTTGGGTGAATCCTTTGGAAACAAGTCTAGCCTTAAACTTATCAATGGACCCATCAGATTTAAGCTTCTTCTAAAAAACCCACTTGCAGCCTATTAGCTTGCATCCACAAGGTAAGTCAACAACCTCCCAAGTATGGTTACACATGATAGACTCTATCTCACTATTAATAACCTCTTTCCATAGAACATCATCTACTAATCGCATTGCCTCATCATAGGTTTTAGGATCAACCTCAATGATAAAAGCTGACATAAAAGACTCATCAATATCATCGCTAGATTCTACAACGAAGGTTATCATAAAATCAGGTCCAAAACTCGTCTCAACTCTAGCCTTCTTACTTCTCCTAGGTTCCAATGAAGTCTCAAGTCCAAGTGAGATTTCAGATCTTGCTAAGATCTCGTTACTAGGTAAAGAAGAGGATGAAGGTGGACAACCTAATGACTCATCAACAAGTCTAGAAGACTTGAAAGGAAAGATATCCTCAAAAAACTCTTCTTCTCTAGATATTATAATATGCCCATAAAATCCAGATTTATCATCCTTTTTCATGAACCTATAAGAAGCACTATTAGGTGCATAACCAACAAAAACGGTATCTATGGTCTTAGGCCCAATTTTAGTCCTCTTAAACTCAGGTATGGGAGCCTTAGCTAAACACCCCCACACTTACATAAAATTCAAGTTAGGTGGATAACCCTTCCGCAACTCATAAGGTGTTGAATTCAAGTTCTTGTGAGGTACTCTGTTTAAGACATGACAAGCAGACAAAATAGCATCTTCCCACATAAAGTCAGATAACTCAGAAGAAATAAGCATAGCGTTCATCATATCTTTCAAGGTCCTATTTTTACTCTCAGCTTTCCCATTCTGTTGAGGAGTATAAGGTGCATAGAACTCATGTATAATACCATTATATGACATAAATCCCTTATAAAGTCATAATCATATTCACCACCACAATAAGATCTTATTCTCTTGATCTTTCTGTCTAATTGGTTTTCAACCTCATTTTTATAAACTAAGAACATGCCTCAGATTCATCTTTGCTCTTAAGAAAATATACTCATGTAAATCTAGAATGGTCATCCACAAAAGTTATATAATACTTATGTCTAGATTTACTCACAAGGCTCTTATAGTTTCCAAGATCAGTATGAATAAGTTCTAACAATTGTGTCTGCCTCTTGGTCACTTCCTTAAAAGGTTTCTTATGGTATTTGGCCTCAACACATACTTGACACTTTTGAGTGTCACTCATATCTAGCTTGGGAATGAGATTCATACTATGCATACACTTAATACATTTAACGTTAACATGTCCAAGTCTAGACTGACATGTGTCTAAAGACTCGACCAAATAAGCATAAGAAGAAGATGCATTCATTTCAACATCGAAAACAAAAGACCCCCATTACAAAACCCTTTGCCAATAAACTGGCCATACTTAGTCAAAGCTAACTTTCCCGAATCAAAAGTAATCTTAACCCCAACATTGTTAAGTAAATGACCAAAAATTAAATTCCTACGCACATCAGGTACATACTAAACACTATCAAGTGCTAACGTCTTTCCAGAAGTGACTTTCAGATTTTTTTTTTGCACTAATGTGACGTGTTGCACCAGTATGTACAATCCACTGAGCCGTGTTTTCAGCTAGATTGCTTTCAGATACCACAACAACAATGACGTCTTCACATTCCTTTTTCATTTCATGAATATTAGTTTGGGGTCTTGTTTGTCTAGATTTGTTCTTGTTAAAGCCACGATTGTTATTGTTGGTGTTTTTATGGTTACCTTTGTAACCTTTGTTATCGTTTTTCTCTTGTGCAACCCTGGCATGAGAATGAGCAGAAATGTCTCCAATTTTATTCCAAAAGAAATAGTCCCCATTGAACCTCTTACGTTTGTTGTTGGAACTATTCTAATCATATTTCTTCTTGTTAGTACCTGCATTTTATATTCAGCAACAACAACAGAATTATATGGGTTAATTTTAATGCGATCCTGTCCACAATTTGCATCCTCGATCTTGATGTGAGCAACCAACTCTTAGAGCTTCATGTCTTTCTTATTGTTAAACTCTCCCCACGAGTTTGGCAGCTTCTCAATAAGAGCATTGGCTTGAGATTGTTCACAGATTGTCATACCCTCGGCAATGATAAGAGAAACTAGATTTTCATACTCATGTATTTGGTCCATTATGGGCTTATCATCGACAACCTCAAACTTCAACCATTTAGCTACATCATATTTCTTAGTACCAGCATCATCAGATCCATACTTAGCGTCTAAAGCAATCAGATTTCCTTAGAAGTCTTACATTTGAAATATATGTCAAATAAAGTAGGAAAAATTGACTGAAATAATCCCAACTATGGCCATTTCGCTAAAATAGTCCCAACTATGATTTATTCTAGAATAATCCAAATTATGGGGGGTACCTTCTCAAAATAATTGAAACTCTTAATTCTACTTTTTATAATCGTCCCTTAATGGATCATTGAAGGCATGAAAAATGAAGTTTGGATTATTTTGAAAAGGTACCCCTAATAGTTTGAATTATTCTAGAATAAGTCATAGATGAGATTATTTTGAGAGAAATGGTCGTAGTTGAAATTATTCCATATAATTTTTCCAATAAAGAATTAGCCATATGATGCAACATTATGCCCCTAACTGTTCGATTTCCTTAGCTTTCTTAGCATCAGAATTTTCAACAGATTCATCAATTACAACATCTTTCTTCAAAACATAGTCAATTTCATATTGTTGAAAATAGAATGTAATATTTTCAGACCAACGCTTAAAGTTTTTACCATCAAGCTGTTCAGGTTTAGACAGATCAAGAACGATTTTGTGAGGCATGGGAATCAGAGTATTAACAGGTTGTGCAATTGGAGTAGTGGAATTAGTATTATTCACAGTACTAGAACTGAATAGATTATCGACTTAGGTTGTTAGAACTAGTAACAAAAAATAGAACAAAATTACGGCACAAATCGAGATGTTGTGATATAATAACTGCCATAAGTCGATAGACCTCCACAACATGTGGGATTAGATAGCAGGCACCGAATTGAGGGTTAACAGAGAAGATTGGCAGAATACTCATTTCTCCAATTACCTTCATCCTCAACTATTGGCATCCAATCAAATTTGCCGCCAATATTCTGCAACAACCGCCAACGCCATCGCCAAGTTGCAAAACGAAGCCGACACGGAAGGAAAGCAAAGAATTTGAGCTAAAACAATTACTTAGGGATTAATTTCTCTTCTCCAATTGGGCGTTATTTTTGCAAGATAGCAGCAAAATTTGGTATAAATACCCAATTGGAGGTCAAAAATCAGTATGCAAGCAAAACTAAAATTTAGAAGGGACATGGAGTTCAGATTGAAGATTGGAGTCGGTTGAAGACGTTGCTCGACCAATCAATAATTCGGAACGGCTACTCGCAATGAATGAGTCTTTTTATCTATTCCTCTCTTTGTTTCTCATATTCTGTGTTCGAATCCTTATCTGTATCTTATATTAAATTGGATGATTGTCATGTTTTAATACTTAATATTTTGATGTTCATAGTTGTTTGGTATTTAAATTACACTCGCTTGTAATATGATTCAATCATTATGCATGATTTGCTATCTTATTGTGTTCTTGATTGAATGTTCAGCCCATTATATGATTTCGGCCTAGTTCAAGTTGTTTGGCCCAGTCCAGTCTTGGTCCACTTTATTGATGAAGGTACTAAAATACCCTGACGTATAGAATTACAAGTTTTCCCCTATGACTCCTCCAGGCCAGAAAGTTCAGGCTCAATGAAGCCCTTTGATAAACGACCTTTTTGACAGCAGCACCTTTACTAGGTGACATCATCAAAGTACTATCTATAAATAGTGATTGGACCTGATCATTCAGGTACGTTCATTCACGTTTTAACAAGCATTCCAACGCATTTACTTATACTACTCTCTGACTATCTGAGATCAGCTCTGACTTAAGCATCGTAGGGACGATCCCTGGTTACACCCCCCGGAGTAGCTCACCGTGTTCGTTTTGCAGGCACTCGGACTCAAGGACCTCAGACTATAACTTGTTACTACCCTAGATGGACTTGGACTCCCCTAAACTACAATTTCTACTGTGTTTCTTAGGCCCGAAACAGTTGGCGCCGTCTGTGGGGAAGACATAACAGCTACATTATCGAACGTCATGACACGAGGACAAGGTACCCATACTACTCGAGGTGCTACTGCTCGAAAGACAACCTCTAAGAACAAGCATGCTATTTAGCTGAACCAAGGGGGGTGCGATTGTCGAGGATGAAATCAACCTCCCTTTTGGTGGGAGCCCAGTCGCTACACCTTGCAACCAGCCTCCGCCTCCAGTTACTTACATAGACCTGAAGGAATTAGAAGTTGAAATGCAAAGACACATCACGACTGTCATGAGACATCTCGTCGAAGGGTTGAAAGCTCAAAAACTACTCCCCCTGACCGAGGGATAGTCTTGGATCAACCAGAGGCTCGCCGACGCCCAGCACCTATAAAACGCGCCCTAACAGAGCACGTTGCTGGTCCGTCGAAGCATGTAAAAGCTACGTCGAAAGGAAAATCCATCATGACACTAATTCATAATGACGCTCGACTTATCAGTCAGGAGTGGCAAATGAGAAACAAGAACTTCGATGGCCCTTTGATCATCGAAAAGAAAAAATTGAAGTCTCAAGTTGCTGACTCGAAGTACCAAGGGATGACTTGAACTTCTGGACTTTCAAGGCCACAGAGTAACCGTCACAATACTAGGCCTAAGATCGAGCATCACGTTCAAGAGCCAGAGGAGTTGCAGAGTCGAGATATCGAGCTGGTTCAGCCGTCCTCACCAGTCACCCTTCAGTCGACATATTATGGAGACCCCTAACTGATATCACGTATTTATATAGAGTTTTCTCCCCTATTTACAAGCTAATTTGTGCGTCATTGGAGATATTCGGAGCTATTTTGTGCTAACTATCGTATATAGTTGTGATTTTGTGTTTTAGTGTTGAATTGCAGGTTTTAGAGAGTTTTCTCCTTATTCCCGAGCTATTTGGAAGCAACCACGGCTTTACGAGATGTTACGAGTCACGTACGATTGTTCACGAGCTTTATGGGTAGTTTAGGCGGTCCCAAAAACCTCTAAACGTGAAGAATTGAGAGCCAAATAGTCAAAAAGGAGTTTTTCGTACTCTGATTGGGCAAGAAACGGCCCGATCGGGCGAAGATATTTTGATCGGGTGGCAAAGTTGCGGACCCGATCGGGCAAGCTGATATCACGTATTTATATAGAGTTTTCTCCCTTATTTACAAGCTAATTTGTGCGTCATTGGAGCTCTTGGGAGCTATTTTTGTGCTAACTATCGTATGTAGTTGTGGTTTCGTGTTTTAGTATTGAATTGCAGGTTTTATGGAGTTTTCTCCTTATTCCCGAGCCATTTGGAAGCAACCACGGCTTTACGAGATGTTATGAGGCACGTAGGATGGCTCACGAGCTTTATGGATAGTTTAGGAGGTCCCAAGACCTCTAAACGTGAAGATTAGAGAGCCAAGGAGTCAAAGGAGTTTTCCGTGCACTGATCGGGCAGAAATGGCCCAATCGGGCGAAGTATTTATGATCGGGTATGAAAGTTGCGGACCCGATCGGGCGAGGAAGCATGTCCCCAGACCCGATCGGGTGACTACCGCCCGATACGATCGGGTGGAGTGCTGCTTGGTCTCGTTGCGGTGCTACAGGCGAGGGGAACACGCTGGCCCAAGTTGTAGCCAGACCCGATCGGGTGGCAGCCTCGGGCCCGATCGGGTGGGCCGCTTTTCTCGCCTTATTGCTGCACTGCTGCTGCCAGAGCCCAGAAGTGAAGTTGGGAGAATTTGTATGTGGACCCGATCGGGTACTGTGCTCGGGCCCGATCGGGTCTGGTGCTTTAATCGCGCTTTTTCACTTTTTGTTTCCGTTTTTTAGTGAACTTGAGGGGTATTATAAATACCTTTTTCCTCATCTATCTTTCATTCATCTTTTATTCATCTTTCATTAGGTTTTAGACTAGTTTTATTCTTCATTGCTTTTAGTTTAATTCAAACACTTTAGATTAATTTAGAGGTGATCAAACCTATTTCGATTTCAATAAAAGTTCCTGCTTTCCGTCAATTGGTACTCTTCTCTACTCTAATCTCTTTTATTATTATTAATTGCTTAGTTTATTTATTCAATTATTCATGATGCAATTGTTAGGGTTTCATATTAGTCTTATTGTTGTAAATTCAATTATGAGTGAGTAGTTCTCTTTCTAGGGTGTTAGATAGGAAAGCCATGTTTATACCATGATTGTGATTTAGATTTCTATCAATTTCTAGGGCTTGATTAGGGTGATTGTGATGTGGTTTGTTCTTATTGAGTAATTAATGTCAGTGTACAATTTCATTGATTGCTTGTGGTTAATAGTTGTATGCACAGATCCGTCTTACGACTAGAGCTAGGACACATCAGTAGTTCTGATTACGTTAGTGAACATGCGGCGTATGTTGAACTATGAGCGTTGAGTCTTAACCATAGCTCAACATAGGCTCTAATCCCCCGACTCTTGACTTAGGTTTTAATAGTAGTTGACCCTATTTGATTGGTATAAGCATGGTGGACCGACCTAATACCCTAGACTTTTATTCCATAGTTTAATCCTCGGTTTATTCAGTCTTCCGTAGTCTATTCCTTAGTTTAATTAATTCCTTCCGATTTCATCTGGAGTAGCTGAATTGGTTGAATATTGATTTAGAAACTCTGTCTCCCTGTGGATTCGACCCTGCTTCCACTGACTACCTAGTTAGAGGTCCGTAGGTTTATTTTTGATTAGGTGACACGACTAAAACCTGTCAAATTTTGGCGCCGTTGCCGGGGAGACGGCTAGTTCTCTAAGTTTTTATTTAATTATTTGGTCTACTTCTCTGTACCTCATTGGAACTTCATTGTTTCAATCGAGGTACGTTTTACTGCTGCTTTTGTTTCTTTTGTGTGCCCAGGTCCCAAAGAAACGGTTCCCCATTCCAGCGGATCCTGATCTTGATAGGACAATTAGGCGGATCCGAAAGATAAAGCAGAAAGACAAGCAGTCTGTTCAGCTGAACACCTCTGGAATAGACATCTTGAATTCAGTTATGTCAAAATCACTGAAGTCATATGGGGTGCCCAACCCGGATGGTCTCTCCACTGGACTACTATGCCCACCATTGCCGCAACAAATTTTGAAATCAAGCCTGGACTCATCACCATGGTCCAGCAAAATCAGTTGGTGGGCATCCTACTGAAGATCCGGCAAATCATCCGCAACGGTTTCAACAACTTTGTCGAACCGTTAAACATGCCGGCGTCCTCCAGATCTACTCAAAGTCATGTTGTTCGAGTTTTCACTGAGAGATAGAGCCCAAAAAATGGTTGAACGATGTGAAAGAAACTGAGTGGAGTGAAGTTCTGCTGCATTTCTGAGAGTATTACCCACCCACTAAAACAGCAGAAATCAGAAATAAACTAGCCACGTTTTCCCAAGAGCCTGATGAAACATTAAGGGGAAGCGTGGGCTAGGTTTAGAGATCTACAGAGAGAGTGTCCACACCACAATATGGACAAATGGTTCTTGACGCAGACATTCTACAATGGTCTGCAGCCTCAGACGAAGTGTATTGTTGATTCGTCTGCAGGAGGAGGTGTTTTTAGACAAGGCAGTTGATGAGGGTTATAATTCATATCAAATCTTGCAGCCAATGACCATTCATCATCTAGGAGTTTACTAAGAAGGTACTTGAAGTTGACGCAATTTCATTGCTTACCTCTCAGATGGCGCAACTAACTCAGCAGCTAATATGAAGTCTTCTAGTCCGACACCTCTCCACCCACTGAGTATCAATGCTATGTCTGCAGTAGCACCATTACCTCATCTTACTGCGAGGTATGTGGTGTTCAGGGTCACTTGGGCATGACTGTCAGTTCAGTCAATTTCAGATGGACCAGGCCAATGCTCAACAAAGACCACAAACCTTCCCCCTTCACATAACTACCAAAACCACAAAACCATCAGACCTCCACCTCCACAAAACTATCCTAAACCCTCATACCCAAACCCCACAACATTTCCAAAGACCACCACCACAAAACTTCCATCATCAATAACTTCAAACTCACAAAATTTCCACACCCCACCCCCACAAAACAACAACCACAAGAGCCTAGCAATTCTGAACTGATGAAACTGATATTGTCTATGCAAAGAGCAAATGAGGAAACACGGAGGCCCAGGAGGAAGCAAGGACAGCCCCAAGAGAAGCACATCCAACTTCTCGAGGCTCAGAGTTGCTCAGTTGGCAGAAATCTAATGCACGGAGGCAGCAGGGACAATTGCCTGGGCAACCAGTTCAGAGAGAACATGTGAATGCCATCACTCTTCGTGGTGGCATTGCATATGATGCCCTCCCGGTTGCCCATTGATGAGGTTACCCCGCTGCAGGGAAGAAGGGGTGGTAGAGGAAGGAAGAGAAAGAATTCGACGTCTGAAGTCGATTTGTCTGCAGAAGCTGAACTGACGGGGAAGAAAAAGGAGAAGGTTTCTGAGACGCCTTTTACATAAGGCTACCTTTTCCTCACAGGATGCAACAATCTAAGGTCGATCAGCAATTTGGTAAGTTCTTGGCTATGGTGAAGAACCTTGAGGTAACCATTCCATTTACAGATTTAATTACCCAAATGCCTGTTTATGCCAAATTTGTTAGAGACATGATCACTAAGAAAAGAGACTTTGGCGGGTGGGGTAACGTGTCGCTCTTCGAAGAGTGTAGTGCTTTTATTCAAAATAAACCCCACTAAAGTTAAAAGATCCTGGTAGTTTTCTGTGCCCTGCCATCTTGGACCTATTTTTATTGATAAGGCTTTGTGTGATTTAGGTGCTTCTGTTTCTGTTATCTTATTGTCTGTTTATAAGAAACGAACATGGAGCCCTTAAATGCACACAAATCACTTTACAGATGGCGGATCGTTCTATAAAATTCCCCAATAGGTGTTTTAGAGGACGTTCCTGTTAGGGTAGGGGGATTCTAGATTCCTGTTGATTTTGTGCTGTTAGATATGGATGAGGATGCCCAGATTCCTATTATCTTGGGTAGGCTGTTTTTGTGTACTGCTGGTGCTGTCATTGATGTCAAGTCTGGG